>VZTL01062298.1:0-30556 GCA_013400535.1 Scopus umbretta | reverse complement strand
GGGGGGGGGGAAGTCTTTGAAATCGTTTGATTTTGGGTTTTTTAGCAGGGATGTAATCGGGGGGGAACGAAACCAAAAGAAACCGGGACAAGGCGGCGGCTGTGCTCCGTGCAGAAGCGCGCAGCTGGGAGGGAGCAGCTCTGAAAATAGAGCGCAAAGGAGCTGCGCTCCTGCAGGGCAGAGCCGTTGCCGGTGGGCAGGCAGCCCGGCGGCCCAGGGCCGCCGCAATCCTCTTGGCACCGCGGGAGCACGGCCCGCTCCTGGCCGGAGCCGGGCGGGAGGAGGCGCAGGCTCCGTGCGGGGCTGTGCGCGGGGGGTGCCGGCGGCCCTGCGCCCCGGCTGCCTGCTCTCTCCGCAGGGCACCGGAGAGGTGGCTGTCGGAGGGGGGCTGCAGGAGGAGGGAAGAGGCCAGCCCTGAGAAATGAAGGTAAGAAATCCTTTGCCTTGCCCTAAGCATGGGACGGTTCAGTGCCTTGAAACTTTTGAACGAAAAATGTCTCTTTCAGATACGGTTGATAAAGTTTGTTAGTAGCTTTTTTCCCCCCTTGAGAACCACATCTGGAGTGGAATCGGGAAAGGGAAACAAACACGGCTGTGCTCGCTGCTTGCTTTCATTTGTAACTTCATTCCTCGATTCTATCTAATATTCCATGTAATAACAACAAATAGCGACGGGACCGCTCATCTCCTTTCGATTGTACAATGCTGGAATCTCCCGGCACAGTAATCTAGGCCTGGATGTATTTATTTGAAGATTTCCTTCTCTTTCCTGATGAGAGATTAACAAATTGCCTGAGCACTCAGCTGTAAGGAGAGTACAAAGCTGTCTGTCCACGCCTTAGTATCGGGTATTATGATTCAAATCCAACCCTTTTTGCCTGGTATGATTGGAAAAGTTTATTGGGAGCTGGCTTTTGTTGCAGGAAATCCCGTTTAAAATTGCTTTATAGGCCATTTGCTGCAATCCTCGACACTGATCTCATTACAGCTCCTTCTCACTGCTGTTTATAAATCCTGGTATTTACCAGCCCTTGGCAGTGATGCCTGGTGGCATTGCTTGCTGGGAGCTGTCGTTGGGAGGAGGTTAGGAAATGGAGGCTAGGTGCCAGTTTCTGGGTAGTTTTGTCTGGAGGAAGCATTATTATTTATAGAAACAGTTGGCCAGAAGTAAATCTTGCATAATGACTCGCCCAGTATAATCTCTCAAACCTCGGGGCTGTCCATTTTGCAGAGGGCACGGGTTTCTGTGCTGGAGCTTTCTCACGCAACGGCCTAATTCAGCCAGGCAGGGAGAAGCACCCCTCTAAGCGATGGGTTAATTGTCAGATTTAATACTCTCAGGAAATATGAAAAGGTAAATCAACAGGATTAATCTCGTTTTAAAACTGGCCACTTAAAAAAATCCAAAGAGATACTCTTCTGGAATATATCTCTGGGCAGGACTGTGTGCTTGCAACCGTGGTTACCTAGCTGATCAGTTAGAGCATCTTTTGGGTATTAGCAAGCGTACCGATGAAGAGTTAGGCCTTAAAGCTTGACTTTGTCTTGAAATGGGAAGTTGCCAAACACATGTTGGGTGGAGATGGAATGAAGTGCAATGATGAATGTGCTTTTCACGTCTGTACTACTAGGTAAAACCACAAAACCAAACCAGGCTGAACAGTCCCCTAAAAATCCTGTATTATTTTAGTGGCAGCTAGGTCTGGAAGCAGGGAAATATGTGACTATGTCTTCATGGTACCATTGCTTTCAGAAGTGAAAATTTTAAGCCCATTTCTGAATAATAATGGGATTATCCCAATGCCCACTTTTAAAAGGTTTTGGATAAATTCATTTAAGGACAGAGCTGGTAAGCAGAATAAGACCTTTTGTCTCCTTGGAGTATCTGTCACTGATGCCTAAGTCTTCAGTGAGTTTTGCCCTTTGCAATGCTGCCAAGTTGGTTTGGGGTTAGGTATCTTCAGAGGAACTGGAGAGTCTCAAGCTCCCCAGCCAGCACCCAGGAAAAAAAAAACAGACTTTCAGGAAAAGCAACAAACTGAACATGGAGATGCTTCCATTTTCTGTTTACAAGGTTTCAGGAGAAGGCCAGGCCTGACAAACCCTACCATATGGGATAACTCTAGGGGCTCCTTTATCCTGGTGTGTCATGTCTGACACAGCTGATATATTTTACCCAGTTGCTCAAAAATTAAAGCATGCTTTGAAGACCTGGGAGACTGATTCCCCTGCTTGAATTGAAACATAGGTCTGGAGAGAAGGCTCTTGCATCCCCTGCTAACTATGGGGTGGTCTAGGGTGAGGAGTTCTTGTTAGCACTGTTCCATTTTTTTTAAGAGGAAAACTAAAGGCAAAAACAAAGGCAAGACTGCAGCCAAGATCTCCCGAGTGTGGAACTCTCATTGGATTGTAGAGATTTTCTCTCCATTTTCAATTAGTCTAGGATTCCCTCCCTGCCCCCCCCCACCTTATTTCTTATACTGATTTCTAATGCGTGCTAATGAGATGCCTATCAGATTGAATATTTCTGTATTATTACGAGTTTGGAAATCTCTGGTCATAAATTTGGATCACATTATTCTGTATACATTATATCTCTTTATATGTATGCATGTGTATTATCTCACAGAATTATTGAGGTTAGAAGGAACCTTTGGAGATTCTCTGGTCCAGCTCCCCTGCTCAGAGCAGGGTCAGATAGAATAAGTTGCTCCTGACTGGGACCAGTTGGGTTTTTAATATATCTGAGGATGGAGACCACAACCTCTCTGGACAGCTTGTTCACTGTGCTTGACCTGTTTTACAGTGAAAAAAACTTTTATATATGTATATTTTTAATAGATATATGTTTATATATATTTGAGAGAGAGAAAGAGTGTGTGTGTGTATATATAGTTAAATGGATTTTCCTGTATTTCAGTTTGTGCCCACTGCCTTCTGTCCTTTCACTGGACACCACTGAGTGCAGCTCCATCTTCTTTGCACACTTTCCTCACAGAAGCACTGCTTACAAATTTTGATAAGATTCCCCTGAATCTTCTCCAGGCTGAACAGTCCCATCTCTCCCAGCCTCTCCTCGTATGACAGATGCTTCGGTCCCTTAATCGTCTTTGTGGCCCTTCACCAGACTTATGCCAGTAAGACCATGCCTCTTGTACTGGGGAGCCCAGGACTGGACCCAGCACTCCACATGTATCCTGCCATTGCTGAGCAGAAGGGAAGGATCACCTCCCTTGTGCTGCTGGCAAATTCAGCTTCAGGTGGGAGTTGGTCCCATCCCTGCACTCTCAGACTGTCTCTATATTCCTCCTGGGTCATCTGCCCTTGGGTTTGGGGTTTTTTGTGTTTGAATTTCCTCAGGAGCTCCTTGTTCATCCATGCAGGCCTCCTATAGCTTTTGCTTGATCTCCTGGAGAAGGTTGAAAATCAGCCAGCTCTCCTGGACCACTTTTCTTTCCAGCCATATCCCATGAGATTCTTCCAAGAATTTGCCCTGAATGAGGCAAAGTCTGTTGGGTTGTCATCCTGCCATTTGCTCCTTTCTTTCCTCTCAGGATCTCCCAACTTCACAATCTCATGGTCATTGCAGCCAAGGCTGACTCCAACCCTCTCATCCCTGACCAGTCTTTCCTCATTTGCAAGAATGAGGTTCGGAAGGGTACCTCCTCCCATCTGCTCCTTGACAGAGAAGGCCTCAGGAAGTTATCATCAGTACACCTCAGACACACTCAGGATCACTTGTACCCTGCTGTGTTGCCCTTTGGCAGGTATTGCAGTAGTTAAACCCCACCACGAGCACTTTATAAGAATAAATTATTCTTACAATAGTAAAATTTAATAAATTATTAAAGAAAACCATAGAGCAAAACTATGGTCCATATTCAGGCAAGTATTTTAAGTTTCAACTGGCCTACCTAAGTATATAATGAACCACTAGATGGAAATTACCGTGAAATTTGGTGAAAAATAGACCCAGTTCAAATGAAAGCCGTACTTCCCATAAAAGGGCATGCCAGAGAGCTATCATATAACAGATGGTGTTCCAGATAGGGACCCAATTTTGGATTGCTTGGATTAAGACTGGACACATTTGGAGAATCAAAGTCTGTGGTGGGTTGACCCTGGCTGGCAAGTGAGCCCCAGCCCAGTCTTTTGCTCCTTCCCCCTCAGGAGGATGGGAGAGAGAATTAGAAAGGCTAAAAGTGAGAAAACTTATGGGTTGAGGTAAAGGCAGTTTAATAAGTGAAGGAAAAACAAGAACAAAACCAAGTGATGTTAATGTAGTCCCTCACTATCAGCAGGCTGATACCCAGCTAGTCCTCAAGCAACAGCTGCTTTGGAAAAACTGCCCCCCAGTTTTATTGCTGAGCATGGTGTTATATGGTATGGAATATCTCTTTGGTCAATGTGGGTCAGCTGTCCAGCTGTTTCCTCTCCCAAACCCTTGCTCACCTCCTGCCTTCTTCTTGGGGGGTGGGGGGTCAGAATGAGAGTCAGAGGAGGCCTTGACACTGTGGGAGCACTATTCTGCAATAGTGAAAATATTGGTGTGTTATCAGGACTGTTTTGGTCACAAATACAAAGCACAGTACTGTATGGGCTGCTGTGAAGAAAATTTACTCCACCTCAGCCAGACCCAGTGCAAGGCCTGACATCGTTTTTTGGGGAAAAAAATTGAAAAGCTGGCCTGAACATCATAGGTGATGTTAGCTTTTATTTTGTAAGGAAGAAGTTGTGGTGACCTCTTTGAATGGTTTAATGGAAAATTAGATGGCAGGTGAGAGAAATAATACCTGCTAGAAAGAAAATTATGACTTGACTTCAGTAGCACCTCCTAGCTGACTGGGAACCTGGGAAGTAGGGCTCCAGGCAAGAAGAAGAAATCATTCTGCTCTTGGCACAGGATCCTTCCAGGTGCATTTGGCTGGGATGAGGTGTCAGTGATAGGGTTCATATGGGAAGGGTTCAAGGCAGGCCAGTTTGGTATGACCTGACCTACTCATTTAAACACCTTTTCTTCTAGAGACAGTGAATCAGAGATGCATATAAGAGTAGCTCCTGAAGCTACTTTTACCTTTATCTGAAGGTAAAAAACATTCTCAGACCATAGTTTAAGCATTTAAAAGTAGTGGGTTTTTGTTTTCTTTTTTTCTTTGAAATTCAGCTTTTGTTTGTTAGTAACCGGATATTTATACATCAGTTTGGGGAATTTTCTAGGGTTTTTTTATGTGAAGGGAGAAAATGCCCATTGATGTGTTATGTTGGAAAAATTAAAATGTGTTCTAATGTGATAGCTTTCACTGAAAGATATTCTGATCTTTTTTATTCACTGTTTTTAGAATACATTAATGTCTATTCAAACACAGAATATAAAGACAGTTTATTCCCTCAAGAACTTACAATTTAAATAATTCCAGAGTTCTCAGCAGAATCTGAAATCTCTGTAGCCCTTCAATTCACTGTCAGATGGTTGGTATTTCAGCAGTAAAGTAGCATTGCTCCCAGTGCGTGATGCAATGGGAGCCACTTCAGCTTATCAGTAAGGTTGTTAAAGCGAAGCTGTAACATAGCTTTTAGAAGCAAGCTTACAGAAACTCCACAAAAGTCCACAATCCATAGCACCATAGCCCAACAGTCTGCAGCGGCTGCTGTGTCTCACTTGTGTCTCACCATTTGCCTCAAGCATGTCCAACATCTGAAGACGCTCAAGTCACCTAATGGCTGACCTGGTTGCTCCGTGGTTTGCAGACTGAAATGCAGAGGTCTGAAGGTTTTTCCTCATCATCTTGACAGAAATACTGTGCAGATAGTGTGAATGGACCTCAGGAAGACAACATCATAACACACCAAATAATTCTTATACCAAAGTAAAAATCAGGGTTTGTGGCTCCCAGAGGGTATCTGCCACTTGTGGGTTCAGGTCTGGCTTACAGGAGTAAGGGGCATTTGGGTGCCAGCCTGGGACACATGTGGCTGTACCTCCAAGAAGGCGGTTGCTTTAGGAGCAGGTACAGTGCATGCCTGCAGCTGCTCACCACCTGGGTGAAGCACACACACAAGCAACATCATGGGTGAGATAAACATACTGATGGTTGGGGCTCTTCTGGCTCTGCAGAGGGATGCTGCCTGGTATCATCCTGGGGCCGTCCAGACCTACCACGTACATGGTAAGAGCTGCACCAGGCATCTTCCAAAGGCCATGAGCTGTTGGCAACCTGAATGCCAAAGGGTCTCGCTCAGCTCAGCGAGGTACATGCCTCTGGCTTGATTTATTTCATGAGCACCTTCCAGTTGCCAAAGAGTAGTACCATTTCTTCATCACTGCAGACAAGCATGCAGCAGGTTGTCCACTCCCCTCATGGGGCACCCACCCCCAAGGGCACCCATCAGAGCCCTGCTCACCCTGCAGCTGCTGGTCTTGTGGGCATACACAACTCTACCAGCAGGAGAGCAGCTCAATGCAGCGAGACAGAAACATGATGTACTTTTCGACCCACCAGAGGAAAATTCTGATTTCTTATAGCATAAAGACAGCTAGTTCTAGTCCATTGCTAAACACACACCTAGCACAGCGGGATTATATTTGTGAGTATGAAGCATTGGTGTTTGTTCATCTGTCCTGGACCAACTCAGCATTTCTCAGCAGTTTAGGTAAAGCTGAGGATTATCTCACCTATTTTATACAGATGTTCCCTCTAGCACCATCCAGCAGTGATACCCTCTTGCCGCTGGCTGCTGGCACTGTTGTCTTCATGGGGCTGAGGGTGAGCATTTGGGCTTCTCATCACTGCCCCATCAGCCTGCCCACAGCAACTGCAAGCTTTGCTCAGGCCTACAGGAGATGTTATTTTTGGAGGTGCCATGACCCAGCCAGGAGTCATGGAAGTAAACAGCCTTTAAAGTGCTGCATCCTTATATGTGCAATAAACGTGTGCATGAATCATCTACAGAAAAAGAGACTGGTTTGGCAAGATTACATCCTGTGTAATTAGGAACAACAATACAGTGTTAGCAACAACAGGTCAACAGCTAGTGTCAGTGTAAATGGTAAGAAAATGTCTATTCTAATACATGATTTACCAAGAATCTTACAGTCAGCAGTATTTCTTAAGTTCATCAGCAATACAGTCTAATATGTTACAAAGTCACTGACATGATAATACATGTAAGAAAAAAATGGGTGGGATTTTTTAATGTATGAGGGAAAGAAAAATACCTACTTCAGCAACCTCATCTGTGGGCACTCCCTTTCTCAGTAGCTGAGCACTCGGCATGTTTCTTCCTCTGCTTCAGCATGTGTAGCAAAGGCACTCCATCTGTTAGAGGGGCACTACTGTACAAGGACTGCAAACTTAATCAATTGTGGGGATATTTTTTTGAAGACATTTATAATTTCAAATCATTTGGCTCACAGCCTTTGAACCATTGAGTCGTTTCATGATCAGCAGGCTCATAAGAGGAACGTTGAGATAATGTTTATATCTTCCTTTGTGGAAAGCCATCGGCACAGGGAATTGGTGAATAAGAATCCAGCCCAGATTTAAAGAGGCTTGATATGCCTGAAAGGACCAGAGAAGTGCCGGGAGATACTTTATTCTACTGGGCTGCAGAGGGGAATCTCTGGAGGGTGAACCACTGCAGCAGTCTATGAGAAGCAACCTTCAGTGGCTGGGACAGGGTTAGGCAAGGCGAACAGTGGAGAAATGTCACTATACTTTCTCACACCTGGATGCCTGTGGGAATTTAGCAGATAGATAGTTTATTTGCTACTAGCAGCCTTTCTGCTGATGAGAGATACCAAGCCAGGAAGGAAAAACTAGTACTGGATTCTGGGATCCTTCCCAATCCCACTGGATGCTGTTGTCAGTGCTCTCAGTTTTGTCTCCAGTCTGTCAATCTCAGCTGCTTTTCTCAGGGGATTTCAGCCTCTGTTCAGGGATGGTGTTAAGCAAGACTCAAGAAATACTTCTTAGATTTCTGTACATTACATTATACTTCAGTCAAAATCAAGTGATTAACAAAAAGAATTATAAGAGCAAAACGGTTGGGTTGGTTTGGTTTTGGTTTTGTGTTTGTTGTTTTTTTTTTTTTTTTTTCCAAAGCCTTGCCTCTCTTCTGCTGACCATTGTTTTGTTGTGGTTTAACCCTGATTGGCAACCAAACACCACACAGTTGCTCACTCACCCTCCCCCTACCCCAGTGGAATGGGGGAGAGAATCAGAGGGGAAAAAAAAAAACCAACCAAACTCTAAAACCCGTGGGTTGAGATAAAGACAGTTTAATAGGACAGCAGAGAAAGAGAAAATAATAATAATAACAACAGAATATACAAAACAAGTGGTACACAAAGCAATTGCTCACCACCCAATACCCAGCCTGTCCCAACCAGCAATCACACCCTCCCTGGCCAACTCCCCCAGTTTCTATACTGAGCTTGACATCAGGTGGTATGGAATAGCCCTGAGGCTAATTGGGATCAGCTGTCCTGCCTGCATTCCCTCCCAGCTTCTTGTGCACCCGGCAGAGCATGGGAAGCTGAAAAGTGGAAACAACTGAAACCAGGACAACTGCATAGGAAAACTCAAGGGCCAGATTTGTCTCCACAGCTCTCCCAGGCAAGCTGGGCTCTGAGCTCTATAGTGGTCAAGCTGGGGCTTGACCAGGGAGACCAGTGCAGCCAATTGCCCTGAAATGTTTTTCAACTGATTTATGTCAAGGAAGTGCTAAAAAGATTTTTCCAGCTGTTGCTCCTAAATGCCAAAACTCACTGAGCTGCATTTATTCATCTACCTGACTGTATCTGAGAGCAAAGTTGATCTGTCATCTCTGATCTTGCCTTCATGTATGATCCACACATTAGGGCCACGGGTCAGGGAAAGAAAAAAACAAATGAGCAGCATTTTTCAAAACCAGTTTCCCTGCTGAGAGAGTTGTTCAAGAATGATGCCTTAGGCTGGCTACCTACTTCTCTGGATGAGCAGCTGAAAGCTGCGGTTGGGGTTCCTCACCTTTGTTGTGTGGTGTCTGTATTTCCTCCTTCACTGCCTCATGCTGAACAGGAGACCCAGAAGCTGGTGTCCTCTATAAAGGCAGCTGATTTCTGACAAGTCTGTAATGGAGCTGTCAGCTTCCTCCTGTGCCCAAACCAAGCAGTTTCCCATCAGAGAAGCTTATGGTCCTCAGCTCACCATGAATCAATGATATTTAGGAAAGTGCTTAGGAAGAATTTAAAAGAAATTGAAAGCAGGCTTCAGTACTGACGTAAAGCTCAAACTGGTTTGTCTTAAATTGAGCATCAAGAAGAAAAACTTGAAGAGCATTTACAAAGAAAGCCCAAGGTGTTACTAAGATCAATAGCAATAGATCTGACTATATGTTCATCCAGCAAAGTGTTCTTCCTTTATAAAAGCACTGCAAGGTAATGCAATATTTACCCCTAGGTCAAGTGTCCAGCATCCAAAGGTAAAATTCTCTCCTCCAGTGGTGGCAAAACTCTTTGGCTTTAATGGGAGCAGGTGAGGTCTGCTGTATTTTCCTTTTAAAGAACCACAAATGGTACAATGGTTACTTTATGGCAACAGCAAAATGAGTCACTTCTCTCAGTCTATCAATCATGTTCCTAATGGACATGTGTCCACATATTAATAACATCCCAATTAGTGTTAGTTGGTATCCTTGCCCCTAGTTTCTGTGGAGAATTCAGTAATGGGGATGGGAGCAGAACTGTCTCCATTTCACCCCAAGAAAGGTCCCTCGCCAGCAGACCAAAAGGCTGTTGGTATCAGCACCAGGAATCTTTATTACCATTACAGTGGTAATGTACAGCACCTTGGCTTTTAGAACTGGCTCTGGGGTCCCGTGGAGATTGAAACAAAACCCCTTGTGCTGTCAGCTGTTTGCAGGCTGATGTTTCCAGTTGGCCCTGGGGAGTGAGGGATGTCTGGGGATGGTGCTGGGAGCAGCTGCCTGGCCACAGCACACTGCCCTTAGACAACACACAGCAGGAGAAAGGTTTCCTCCCTGAAATAGGAAGGCAAAAAGCAGAACAAGAAATAGCTGGTCTGCAGACCTTCCCTGCCTGCCAACCCTTCATCAGGTATTGGCTCACAGGAATCATAGAATCATTAAGGCTGGAAAAGACCTCTAAGATCATCTAGTCCAGCCATCAACCCAACACCACCATGCCTACTAAATCAAAAGACTGTATCGCTAGTAATCACACTGTGTTTAGTTAGCCATGTTTGGTTGGCTGTTTTCTTCCTTTAAAAGGTTATTGTCCCCTTGACAGCTATGAGCTTAATTTAAGTCCATGGTTTGAAAACCATGCAGTGTTACAGACACAGACTTAGCAGAAGAGCACAAGAGTGAGCCTAAAGCATCTTTCTTGGGGAAAAAGACCATAGGGTAACAAACAGCCCATGTCAACTGCTGAAAAGCTATTTTCATGATTGTCACAGGGACTGGCCAAGGCCCTTGAGTAACTTCTGAAAGTCAAAGGGAAGGGTGCTCTTCCATTGTTTGGATGGCTTTAGATTTTCAAAAGCTTTTAAAGAAGTAGAGCAGAGAAAACCGCATTAATAATTTTCCATAGAGCCGAACACCATTTGCTTTCAGACACAACTGTGGGCCTGATTCACTTAATCACTTAACTTTAAGCATTTGATTAAGTGAAATGAGGGGGAAGGACTAGAAGCAGGCCCTCACATCACGCCTGCTGATCCCCCTCTGCTTTCTGTCTGCCACTGACCCTGATCCCCCCCGACATTGAAGGCAGCAATGCCAGAGAGAGGGAAGACGAAAGAAAAGGTGTCCCTTCCTCCCTGGCTTTGGCTGCATCCTGACAACAGCCATGGTCATTGTTTTTCTCCCATCTTTATTTTTTTACTCCCTGGTGTTATATAGGGTTTTTTTGTTTTGTTACCTTCTAGTTTGCTTGTTCAGTCAGCTGTGGCTGGTTTGTGTCTGTCAGTGGCACTGCTAGTGCAAACCAGCCACATGAGCTAAAACTAGCATGTGTGTGGCAGGTTTGGAGTGACTGGTCAGATTATGGGTCAGGCCCATTTCTCTGGTGGTGGCTGATGAGTGAAAGATGCAATGAGAGGCAGAAGCTGAAATTTTATTCCCCTCCCTCTACCATTGTGTTTACATTTACTTGTCCTATAAGAAATAGAAATCTGGTTTCATTAGCAACATAAAATCTCAAACAGAGTTTTCTTCTTCCTGCCTATGAATGAGAGTTAACATTGATTTAATAGGACAACAGCAGTCTGTCAAACTGGACCAAAGAGGAAAAGATTAACATAAATGTCACTTAAAGTTTAAGTGATTTATTGTGCTTCCTTTTGATTTGTACTTCCTGAAAAAGCCCCATCTCACACCGCCTTATTTAATGTGTTAAATGTTGTCACGGTGAAATTTATATGGATTTATCTTTCCTCTTGCTCCAAGAAAACAATAGCTTAAAAGTGCCAGTTAAATATAGTTGTTGTAATGTGTTTGTAAATACCTTGTTGTACATTGATATAATTTATAGTTATACCATAACTGCTACACAGATATACAAATGAACACATGTAAAGCAATGCAGGTCAAAGACATTTATAGTTAATTCAATAAAAGAGAAAATAAAGTTAATTTCCCCTCATGTAGTCTGCCTGGTAATTTATGTTAGTGATTTCAAAAATAACTTAGTATATTAAAATAATTTAGAAATAACCATAATTCACCTTAGTTTTCTAAACTTCTGTGACTGTGAGTCAAAGTGGGAATTCAACTGGGTTCGCAGCTTTCCTCTCTTCTGCATCGCAGCTGGGATATGTGGAATTTCTGACAGTTTTTTCTAAAGCAGTGGTTGGTAACGGCATCACAACGTACAGACAGTCTCTGCTAATTTGCTTCTTGTTTTCGGGAAGCCTCTGCTCCACGGCTCTACAAAAGAAACAGTAAAATCCATTTGGTCCTTGGGACTATTGTTTCACATCACCAGACTGAACTTTCAGCTAGGCATTCATTTATCTGTGGAATATGATCTTCATGACAACACACACGTTAGTTCTTTTTGTTTGAAGCCAAAAAGAGTGTCTCTTATCATCAGTGTTGTCTATGAGCATTCCGATTCATTAATTTTTATCTCTTGTCAATGTTCTTGCAGTGGTAGAAGTATGATTAAATTTGGGCTCAGAAAATATTCCACTAATGCAGCTGCTATCAATGTTATAGCAATGGTGATAATAAGAAACATACAAACCGCCTGGTGCTTTTATACTATAAATACTGCACAAACGCTTATTTAATAGAGAATTTCAGAAGCAGAAACACAAATGTAAAAACACAAATCTCTTCTAACTGGAGCTAGTTTGAAAGTGTTTGGTAGAATTCCTTCTCCATAAGGACTTTAAAGGATCTGAAAAATGGTGTTGACCTAAATCATAATTTTATTTTTTTTTTAACAGTTTTCCCACAACAGCCTAAGTTGAACAAAACATCTTGTTTCCACAATGTACAGTAATATCATTATTTACCTTTACTATTTAAAAATTAAAAGCTAATATTAACTGAAATATGACAATAAAAATTCTATCACATTAAAAAATCTAGACTTTTTCAATTTTATGTGTAGGAACACTGGAAATTCTCCTGCATGAAAGAATTGATTTTGTTGAATTCATGTTTTTGTCAGGTTAAATACTTCATGAAGTAACTCGGTCATTTTTTCACAGGGCAATAATCAGATTCAGACATGTGCTAAAAATTAAAGCTCTTGATTTTTGGGACAGAAGACTTTTACTAAGATGTTTTCAGATATACTTGAATTCTGAATTACTGGATGAATACTTTGGGTCTGTGCTCTGCAGTAGATAGGAGTACAATAATGGCCTTTCTGGCTTTAAAATTGATTGACCACATCACTTCATATAAAATCATTTTGTACTTTCTATGCTGAGTTGCAAAAGATAGAAGACTCCAGCTCCAAATCAAATACTTGAATAAGTACCTGAAAGTGCTCAGAAGGTTTTTATTTATTCTCAGTGGGAGCACCAGGCAATCAGGATTTCTGAGAAACTTCAGGAAGTTGATGAAAGAAGCCAAGTGCATTGGAAAAAAATCTGATACTGCAGATTGTCAATGGCTTACCCGTAAGGATAATACACCCAAGGGTAGCTTGGCTTCCAGGCACATGTTTGGTGCACTGGTGTGTCAGGCTTACACACAATGAACTCAACACACCTTAAACCTCACACATAAATTTTCACCATATTCCTGCAGAGTCACTTTGTTGTTTTTCCCTTGATATGGGCTTTCTCTCTGTTATTCTTTCCCAAAGCTTAGGATTTTTTGAGCATTTCAAGGCTGGTGTTCTTCTTTTTAGCGTGCTACTTGAAGCAGACACACCTGGGTTTACAGAGCTTTTAAACACTGTAGTCCCTGAGTCTGGGCAGTAGAGAGAACAAATACATAATCTTAAGCAACAAAAGAAGAAAGAGCATTTCTCTTCCTTGGTTTTCTCACCATCTGTAGATTTTTCAAGGTTAAGTCAGTTTTTGGGGGGATGTAACATCGCCCTCCTGAATATTTTTTTCCAAATCTTGGAGTTTCAACTGACCTAAGTGGTTTTTCATTCACCTTGGCTGGTCCAACAGTCACAAATAGTCTCTTCCACAAAAGCAGATTATCTTTTTTCATTGTCTTGCCTGAAATTCTCTTTCCCTGTGTGTTCTTCCTTTTGGCATTTAGGTTGTTTTTTTTTTTTTTTTCCTTGGTGTTGCTGAATAGGGATCTCTAACCTTGAAATCCCAATCCCTGGTGACGAACTTGCCTTTTGCTAATGAGAAACATCACGATCCCTACATGCTCCATCCTGTGTGAGTGTATCAAGGTTTAACAATCTTCTGCTGTTCCTGGTCAGGGATTTACATGGCACTGGTCTGCCATCACATGCTGGATCTCCATTATGCAGGAAAGCTATGCATACTCATAATGAAGCAAATTCAGAAATTCACAGAATCAGAATTCACAAATCAGACATAGGTTGCCTAAA
Source organism: Scopus umbretta (assembly GCA_013400535.1). Lineage (NCBI taxonomy): Eukaryota > Metazoa > Chordata > Aves > Pelecaniformes > Scopidae > Scopus > Scopus umbretta. The sequence goes on along the minus strand of VZTL01062298.1, from coordinate 16,518 downwards.
TTGTCTTGCAACCTTTCTTCCTTTGGGAACGGTGGATAGGAGTGTTTGTCTTGGATCCTAATAATTGAGAAAATTAAGGGAAAAAATAAAGGAATTCACCAGAAAAAGTATAAAAGTTCTTCATGAACATGACGTCGGATCACATGATCCTTGAGGTCCCTTCCAACCTGGTATTCTATGATTCTATGATTTTTTTCTTATGAATGGCCAGGGTCCCTCAAAGCAAATTCTTCCCTTTGTCCTTCCAGAAGCATGGGCAAGTCTTCTCCAGGACTTGTAATATCCAAAATGAGACATGACTCACTACCATGGTGACAGGGGAGGGTACATTTAATATTGCTTCCTGAGACAGCTTCCCCTTGTAGTCCTAACAAAGCAGGGTGGAAGCACAGTCACACTTACTCTAGTGTGCCTCGTGAGGTTTTTCTTCCATTTACAGTCTATGATCCATAAGAATGTTTTCTAATTGGAAATTAGGAAAAAGGAGTGGGGCATATTATAAGGAAATTCTGCTGGTAAAGTGCTGTACAAGTGCAAAGTATTCCTGACCCCACACAGTGACAATGGTGGAAATAAAATTTTCACCGACTTCCTCTGCTGTTCACGAGACCAAACTTTCTCTAGTGGAAACATGCACATAATTCCTGAAAATATTATTTGTCTTTGCTCGGTTTTATAGCTATGCTCATGCTCTTTTCTTTTTCAAGGATATCGGAGATGACAGCTGCAAAACAAACTGACGGCCGCTCTGCAACTCTCTGCTGGTTTCAGAATCTCAAATTCAGGCAAGTTCAGTCCAGACATAGAGGTAACAAACACATGGACAACCATTGTAAGGGTCATAATGCAGTAAAAAATATAGTCTTTTCTGTTCCTGTCATTTCAGTCTGAGAGATGAACTAGAGGCTGATAGCAAACTGTAGTCAGATTTTCTAAAGAGCATGGATGGTAATACTCTAAAATAAATTCTACCCAAATGCATGAGATAGGTATTACACCTTTTGACCAAGAAGCAGTGAACAAAAATCAGGATGTTGTTTTGTATCTGTATGTAGGGTGCTGAAATTAATAAAAAAAAACTATGTCCAGAGTTGGTTTTTACAGTTTAATGACTTCTGAAAAGAAGGAGGTGATAGAAAACAGGGGAAGAGAAAAAGAGCATGAAAAGAATAACAAACCAAAAAATGTCTGGCAACTGAAAATGAAACCAGGCAAACTCAAATTGCAAAGAAAACAGGTTTTAACCATCATGGTGATTCAGCAGGGGAATGTCCTACCAAAGGCAGCCATGTGAGGTCCATCTTTTATGTCCTTGATTGAAGACAGCCTGCCTTTCTACAAGAGGCACATCTGCTCCATAGAAACTGTGCCTCAGCCAAGCACGAGCTAATCGGTTCAGCAGGGTAAAAAGCAAATGAGAGAAGTTTGCAGAGGTGTTATAGACTGAGCACAGTTCCTGACCGAAACCTCCTTGTACTTCTGCATTTAAAAGCTAATAGAAACAACCACCTCCAACTGGGAAGAAAAAAAAAAAAAAATCACAGTTGTCCTTGGCTGTCTGTCACTTTTGGCAAACAGGGTAGATTTCCCTGAACAGAAATTCCAGTCCCTACTGGTTTCGTCCAAGAGATTTCCTGCTCTGGCAGAATAACCTCTATCTTACTTTGAATGAGTTTTTGCCACTTAGACTAATATATCTTGGTTAAGATAGGTAGACAATAGTCTTTGGATCTTAAGGGAGAAAAAAAAAAATCTAAGAAAAAGAAATAGTTCTTTTGATTCATGGGAACCAAGGAGGACAGTTTCTTTTGTAAAATAGAGGACCAGAGACTGCAATAACTGTATTTTTCAAGAGCATTTGGCAGGTTAGCTGGTGCTGAATAGTGATGACAAAATGTTCAACAAACCAAAAATATTCCATCTGTTCACTAAAAAATGGGATTCTGTTAAGCAAGACAAATAACAGGAAATACAGAATTCTTCCCCTCCTCAAGATATTTCGACACTAGCATCTCAACCCACCCACTTAACTAGTATTAAAAATCATTAAACCCAGTCTTTGAAACCAATTACATGTAGCCCAAGCCTCAGCAAAACAGAGATGAGCAGGGAGGACAGGACATCGGAAGGGCTGTTCCCAGGAGATGTGTCTAAAAGCATGGCTGACTCTCCTCCTCCATGAGCCCTGCATCCCCATGGTGATTCCAGCACAGTAGGCAATACTGCTGCAGGGCATCTTCAGTCTCTGGAGGCAAGAGGAGTTTTACTTGTGAAGAAACTCAAGCTGTTTGGGGAGGACTGGCTGTGTGGGCTCTGCTGGGCTTTTCCTTCCACTGCTGCTCTCTCCACCTCCCTATGCTTGCTCAGTTGGGAGGCTCTGCAGAGGGATGGTGTACAACAGGAGAGAAAATGGGCTGTTTACTCAGTACCATTTCATGGTTGTTTTTGACAGCAACACTTTCAAAGGCTGTGAAAAATTCCCTCCGGTGAATTAATCTGGGACTTCATTGAGGAAAAGTTGGGTAAACCAGACCTTTTTGATATGCCTGTCACCTCTAAACCTGTGAGCTCCTGACATGTCAGAGCTGGGGACAAGCATTAGCTGTCTTTGGGCAGATCACGCAGAAATGCCTAGCCTTTGAGTTGTTTTTGCTGCTAGATTATTTTACCAGGCAAATGTTCCACAAGCCTGGTTTGAGTAAAATCAGTAATTTTCTTGGAGTACATTGTCTTTGGAGCACATTGTGTCCCCCTGAAGAGAAGGGCGAAGGACTGCAGTCCCCTTTTCTGTGATGATTTTGTCTCTTTTTTTTTTTTTTCCAGGTAGACCTTACCCTTCTTGTTTTCTCATCTTTCAAGCCGTTCAGCTGCTCGCAGGGCAGACACATAAACATCTTTCAGCTTTATCCTTACTCTGCCTCTCCCTATATGTGTATTTGAGCAAGTGTTCAGGCTATTTCAAAGTAGGGCTGATGAGGTATATCTTCACTGGGCAATGCAGGAGAGCACTGCTTCGTATCATCACATTTGCATATTTCATTATAAATATATATAAATTTTACATTGTCTGATTATTATTACTGTAACTCTAATTAGAAAATGATTTTGTAGAAACAGAATGAAAGGAAACAATCTTCCCTGGTTTGATTTCACAGCTCTGCTTGCAGTTGTGCTTTACGGGTAGTATTTCTAAGCACACGCATGCAAGTGCCCAGCCGGTGTGCTATATTTTGTGATGCCCTTGTAAAACCTCCCTTGCCACTAGCCTCGATCCCAATGCATATACTCCTTCTCAGCAAAGAAAGTTCCAATTTCTACCTGTTTCCAACCATTTCAAACTGACACTTTTAATTCATCTCACTGTATTTACGAAGGTCTTAGAAGAGAGATAAAGAAAAAAGGAAGAAAAAGAATGGATACTGCAGTCTCCAGAATATCGGGCTCCTGTGACTGCTTTGAGCTGTCTAACTGAACAGATATTAATGGCATTTCTTGTATTTACAGGTAAATTATTTTACTGTCTCCCAGAAAAGGAAAGAAAATGTGAGTCTGAAGATTCATCTTCTGGGGTATTTGAGAATGTATTTGATTACAGTAACCAGGTTCCAAACCATTTACAGTGACAGCAGAGGGGACCGAACCAAGGAAGGTGACCACAGTCACCACAGTGACTGCTGGTGTCCAAGTTTGATGACAGTGAGGATCAGCTGTCTCCTGACACAAAGTACTACACAGCTGCACACAGCTATAGCAAAGTTGGTGGTTGACTTAAAAAGCCAGATGCAGGCACCAAGGCTTTGAAAGATACATGGAAATGTTAAAATCAAGTGACTTTAAGGTAATGATTTGCAGGATATCATTGTAACTGGCCCAAACAAATGGCCCCATCCCTCTGGCAGACACTGTTCTTCCTCAGGGAGGGACACCACACCTCTCCTGAGTCATTTCCACCCAGCTTTGGGCCCGTGAAACTTCATGCCCAGGTAGGACATCACGTTTCCAGGTGCAGCATCATTCCTCAGCAGGGTGTGATGGTGTCACCTTTTACGTCACATCAGCCAGAGCTCTGCAGATAACAAGAGCTGGTTCTAAATCATCACAGGGTTGTTTTTTTGGTTTTCTTTTTCATTTTGGACTCAGAAAGTGAGTGTCAATAATGGAAACTGTGGGGCAAAACTCCTCAGCCCCTCTCTGAACTGAAAGGGAGGTTTCACAAATGACAAGTCACTGGAACAAAATTCTATGATGCTGCCAATTATTTGTTTGCAGTGGACCACTCAGAAAAATACCCTGAGATGCTACACACAGACAAAACCAGAATTTTAGCTAGCATAAATGCATTACTCTCAGTGCAACGAAGCTACATTTTTTTTCCCTTACAAAATACATTTTTAAGGAGAGATTATGGTTTAAGCAGAGTACTTTTCCCTAACATCTGCACAGAGGTGTCTCTTTTGGGATAAGATCTTGTTTATAAATGGGGCAGGCATTCTTAGCAGGCAGGAACAAAGAAAAGCGTTTTTATTAGCAGCAGGAACCACATGAACAGCTTTGACCTCAATTTAGGATTTAGCTTATCATTTCACACAGAGGCTTGCATCAAGAATTTGACACTGGTGCCCTTTCCTAATTTGTAAAGCAAACTAAAAGGAAAATAATGGAGTACGGATAAGTGCTGTTCATGAACCACTGAGCAGGCTCTATTCCATTCTGCCCAAATTACTCCACAATCAGTCAGAAATCTCACGACAGACTAGGTTGTCTTTTTGTTGTTTTTATTCCTCTAGGGGGGAAAAAAAAAAGGCAAATTAAACCACCAGGCCTGTCTGTCCTTATCCTGCTGGCAATCAGGAGTATTGTGGAATCGGCATTCCTTGCACTCATCGCCGCGTCCATGGAGGGAAGCGCTGTCGGGGCGCGGGGGGAATATTCGCTTGTGAACATTAGAGCTGTGGTCGTGTGATCGCAGAGCAACCTAAGGTTAGGTCTTAAGCATGGTAAAGCCCTGGCAGCTTTGCTCCAATTGGCTCCATGACATTCCCCGCTTGGCTGTGATCCTAATGGCTTGAGACTGGCTGAATTCTTCTAACCCCAGCAATTAGTTCTTTAATTTTCTAGAACTCCGCTCACTTGAAGTGTTATTTTTTGCACACGGAGGGTGCTTTGGAGCTGGGGCTTAACCAACCCAAATGCACTCACTCTGTGAATCATCTTTCAGGCAAAGCCACAATGACCTACGCTCCCACTGTGCTGACTCAGCTGGATTTTTGTCCCTGACAGCAACCAAAAAAGGTTCAAAAATTTCATTAGATTTTCCTGAAAAAAAGACAAAAAGCTGTGTAAGAGCAATACCATACAAATGATCTTGCCAGATATGTGTTATTGTCATCTCAGTGAGGGAGAATTTAGGCTTTGTTTTCTGGCACAAGGCAAGCCCAAAATGCATTATCTGTGTTTCCCCCCCCCAGTGATGACACCACCCATTTACACACCAATATCCCGTTCCTGTGTACCAGAGCAGCCTCACAATTTAAAACTCCTTGTTAGCCACATTTACAAGGGCACAGCCTTGTGCTTCCCCAGCCTTGTACTCTCCTGGAAGCGACTGCTGAAATGAGGATGACTTTTTTAAACAGAGACATACTTCTACATCGCTCAAAGTAATATATATTTATGTTATACAGGAACTGCTAAGTGGCTTTTCCTCACATTACTGAGAAGCACATATTTCCTCCATATATTTCGTAATGCCAGGCTTATGGCCCCCATCCATTGCGGTATGGAAGGGCTTTCTATGTGCGATTTTATGGAGCACAGCAGGACTAAGGGCTCCTCAAGAGCTCTACTTTCAGCCTGCATTACCCTGGTAGGAGGGAAGAGCAAAGGGTGCGCAATGTCTTTTTCTATCAATTTGTGGGTATACGGAAACCACATGCAAACACACAAAGTGCCATCTCTTTACATGGTTTTGTATCATCTGGGGGAAGACACAGCACAACAAGAGACGTTTAGGCTCTGGCTGTTGTTGGAGAAAGCTGGATATAGGACAGGAGGCGAAAGTGAAGAGAAATTAAAAACCCAAAGCAGGGCAGGGTGCAGACCTGGACAGGGAGAGAAATTTAAATATAAAAGAGTGAATAAGGAGAAAATACATGTTATTGCTGTCTCCTGTCTGCGTCTGCCTCTCAGTTCAGTGTCCAGCTCTGCTGGTCTACTTGATGCTCAACACTCTTGTGAGTCTCAGGCTTCCCTGTCATGCTGCCTTGGCATGACACATCTGGAAAAGCGTGTGTAATGTGCTGTTTGTGCTCCAGACGTGCCAGCCTTGTGCCACCAAGCACTGGGCTGAACCTCCGGTTTCACCTGTGAAGCTCAGCACTCTCTCAGCTCAAGCACAATTTGACTGCTGATTTTTCCAAGACATTTATCCTCTCTTTGATCTTCTTGTGAAAGATAACATTTTAGAAGTGATGTTGTCTGTGACAACCCATTATAAAGACTACTTCTGAAGGGTACTTTGGAGCACTGGGAGAATACAGCTGCATTGTCCACAGACTGACCAAGCTGAGCAACATCTTAAAGTGCTTTTTGAAGTCAAAGCAGTGAAATTCAAATTAAATAACATGTGGTTAAATCTAACTCTTGTCCTTGACTCAACATTAGTATCAGGAAGGCTGGCTCTGGGAACTACTCCCAAATAACAGGTCAGTGTGATGGGAGGATGGGGAATCCTTTGCAGGGAAACCTTAGTTTGTGGACAAGAACCAGGTGTTCAGAAACAGAGAAGGCAAGATTGGAGGGTGACTGAAGCTAGTCAAGTTCAAAAAAACCTTTTTGCTAATTTAGTACACAAACAGCACACAGGTGAATGCACAAAATCAATATGGTTTTCCTGGCTACAGCCTGCCAGATCCATGCCCTGAGCATGGCTGAGGAAGCCTGTGCAATGTGAATCAGGGATGACAGGGAAAAGCTGAGTCCTTTGCCAGCCAGGCAGGTCTCATGATGACTAGTATGTACATTCTGTGGTGCTGCGAGGCTGACAAGAGCCTGTGGCTGAAGGGATGCTTTAGCCCTATGTCTCCCATCCCCAGTGGTAGCTGCAATTCCATTTGTATTCCCAGGCCCTTTCACAGCCCTTCTCCAAGGTTAGTTTGAACACACTCAGCAAAGGTAACTCATTCTGCAGCTGGAAGCAGGGAAATGATAAGAAAATGCTCCCAGCCATTTTGGTGTGTTTGTGAAGTGATGCTCTTGATTTGATTCTTCTTGACTCATGACTTTCTTCCTACCCTCTCTACCGACAAGTTGTGGTAGACAGGATTGAGTCTCGCTGCAGAAAAAAAAAAAGAATAAAACCCATGGCTCAGCAAATTTTGCCCAAAATGGTAAAATCAAGTGATAATTTAATTAATTGCAAGCAATGCAAGACTGCACTCAACAAATTGTCCTTTGCTGAAGTCAGAAGGACTGCCTGTGCCTGTGCTTTTACCTCTATCTGCCAGCACGGCTGACCAAAGAAGTAATATTCCTGTTGTGGTAGCTCAATTGGGCAAGGCAGTGTAAACAACAGAGATGGGTTTCTAGTGTCTTATTTTGAGGTGGTGACAGATACCCAAACTTCCCAAAAGAAAGTCTGCTGGGAAAAATGCAGCAACATGCTGGCAGAATGGAGGATTAGTAGCCAATTATCTGTGTTAAATATGTTAAATATCTTTCTCGTTTTCTCCTATGCAATCCCATTATTGGATTTCTAGTACAGTTGCAAATAACAGTTGTTCTTTGCCTGTTATAAGCAAAAAAATGCTAAGAAAATGTTTGTTGAAACAGTTCAGGACCATGTGAGACTAGAAGCAATTCTTCCTAGAGGGCACTTCTCATTTTGTTTTGACCTTGATAGGCTACAGAAATACCTGAGTAGTATCTTTTCTGGCTCAGCACATTTTTTAAAAAACCCTCAGTTTTGCTTTCTTTTAAAAATCTGCACTAACTAAAAGAACCTTACTGGATGGCCTAGTTTCCTGTGGAATTATAAAAAAAAACCCAAAATGTGCCTTAGGCGGAATGACCTTATTCGTTGCATTCTCATTCCCTGCAGCTCTTCCTCACGCTTTTTACTGCTGTAATGTGTTGGATTGTGTTTTGCATCAGTCAGGGGATAAAGTAAGGAACTGGATGTGGAAGCAGGAGCCATGTGGGAGGCAAGACCTTTCCAAGACATAAGCTCCCATCAGTGCGTGCGTGGGCTTTCCCATCCACCCAACTTAATCTGTTCAACTTTCTCACCAACTTGGGCAGAAGCAGCAGTGTGTGCCCTGGTAGCTGCAGTCTCCTGGGAGATGCAGGTTCTGCCTGGGTCTTTTCCTTCCTAGGTGACTATTTCTAATCATTAGGCAAATATATGAAAGGTGAACATCAACATATAAGCTGTAAAAGAAAATGTGTATGTTAGAGATGGGAAAGGTGAGAAGACAGGGGCTGCCTCCCTCCATCTCAGACTCTGCTAAAGAGCAATATCCAGCCAGCACAATCCCCTCTCTCACCTGCCAAGGGCTTTTGTCCATGGGGACTCAAACACTGGTGGAAAAATAGATGGACCATTGAGCTACAGAACTTTTGCGAGGTGCCTGGCTTTCACTCACTCCCATTGAAGCTGCTTCACTTTGTATAGGTCATTAAATATTCATTGGGCCAGGGAGAGAAAAGCAAGAGATTGATTCTATTGCCCAGTTGTTCGGGTGCTCACCTGGGATGCTAGAGATGCAAGGTCAAGTCCTTGCTCTGAAGATTATTTAATTATTTATACAACGTGGAACAGCTCCAGCAAGGACATACGTGCCAGCAGGCCTGACGGCCCTCTCCTGCACTACACAAAACCTCTTCCCTTTTAACCCAGGGGGTGACTTGATGCAGGTTTTATCCTTGCCCAAGTAAATGTTTCCTGTTTGCATCATGATTTGTTAACTTTTCATTCTTGCTTCCTGAGCCAGGGCTAGCTTGGGCACTGCGCTCCTCGGCAGGATTCACGGCTGAGGCTCCTCACCGAGGGAGGCGCAGCCCCTTGCCCGCCAGCAACTCATTTCTTATGAATGTCAAGGATTAGTGTTTTATGAAGCCGTGTACCCACCTTGCTGCTTGGCATCTCAGTTCTTTTCGCCATCTATGCAGCAGAGGAAGCCCTGGCAGCTGTGGCGAGGGCCACGCTCTGAGAGGCAGCAGGGAACCCAAATTCCCATGGGGATTTCCAGGGCCTGCTGTGAACAGAGTGACAGGGAAAATAAGGAACTTCCCTTATAATAAGGAAGCCTGTGAAATTCTCTCATCCTCTTGGTTTCTCCCTAAGTGCTTGTATTTGGCTTATTTATTTTACTAGCCTAATGTCAATGTTGCTCCTGTTATTTTTTCTGCCAGCTGACACCATTATCTAAAATTAATTGAGATGGAGAACTAACGTTTCCCATTGCAAGGGCTGGTGGGGATGGCTTGTGCCATGTTATCCTTGACACACGAACAATCTTAATTTCAATAGCCTCCCACAAACTTTAAAAGTGTCTGGATTAAAACAGTGATTAAATAACCTAGCCTGCTACAGAAAGGATATTTAAGCAGCTGGCTACTAACACAGACGGTTTTCCATAGGGCATTTAAATTGACTGTGCCACCCTCAGCTCACCAGGCTGTTTCCATTACTCTTCTGCAGCGAATGTCATTAGGTAGCACAGTGTGAAAAAAAAACAAAGATATCATTATGGTGTTTAAATTTACACACACAGTCATAGCAGCAACATGAGCTCATCCATTTCCTCGTTTTACACAGCATTTGTTCTGCTGCTGTCGATTTTTTCAGTATTCACAAACAAAGGAAAAGTTCATCATAAGGACAATCACTGAGCACAATAAAATACAGTAGAAATATGCCTATTCTTTCAATAATTATTTTTTTAAAAAAATAAAGCCAAACAAAACAAGATTAAAAAAATAGCTTTTATAAAAGAAAATACATAGTGCATATACTTGCTATCAAAATCTGATTCTGTTGATTTTGACTAATGGCTTACGCACTCAACAGAGATGGCATTGTTTACTTTCTTACCCAAGTTTACATTTATTATTACTGCTAAGTTTTGTGTTAGCACAGGCTGTTTTAAATTAAATGAATATCCAAATACTGGTTTGAAGTTGCTAATGGCACCATATGTACTGCATTAGCTTGCATACTATTTAAAGAAAAACTCTTAATTGTACTACCATTGCTTGAGGATATTTTTGTGGTAAGCAATTAAGATTCATTTTCCTGTTCATGTAGAAAATCTCTTCATGAAAACATTAGAATATAATAACTTTAGTCCAATTCTTTATGCATTTTTGCTTTGATCATTTGGATTAAGGGAAAAGAGAACTATCATTTGCAATCTATCTCAATAAGCATTTAATGGCTTTTCTAACTGAATAGTTCCTTTCCTATCCATAAAACAACAAATGTAATGAAATTTAAACATTTACTTCTAAACTTTACTAGTGAGTCTATTTGTCTTCTGGTTTCACTGCTAAGCAGTCCACAAAAGGTGTAGAATAGGCAATATAAACCCAAAAGTTGGCTGGAGAATTTAGCATCAGAAAAAAAAAATAACAACCCCGGAAGTGCATCTAATATTTGGGAAATACTGGAGGGAAGAGCCCTCACTTTAAGCAGAGAGGTGAATCAGCAGGCTGCCCCAGCAATGTGTCACATCAGTGCCACCAGCACAGCCACCCACACCTGCTCCTCCTCTCGTGGGGGTTAAAACTCACAGCTGCTCCACAAAGCTGTGGGACTGGCAGAATGCAGAAAAGGGTCCTTGTTCCTTGTCAAGGCTGGACCCATCCCTGGGTGTCCAACGGCAGAGGAGGAAGAGGCTAGGAGCCACTCCACCAGTCCCACACTTCAACATTGTTTCGGAGTGATTTGTTCTTCATGACAGGGTCAAGCTGCTGCGAAAAGGTTAAACAAACGGACTTTGTAAGCTCCTTTTAGGCGAAAGCTGGTCAGAAGGCCCCTTTAATCACCAGTCTCCTCTAGCCCTGGGAAAAGGCATCAGCCAGACTCACTTGTGTGGCGGCGAGGAGCCGGGGTGAGGGTGGGGTGGAGGCTCCCTATCCTTCTGCAGCCATCTTCAGCTGGAAAACAAGAAATCCTGCAAGGGAAGGTGTTTGGCTGGAAGTGCTGATGTGCCTCCCCCTGCACAAGGTGCCGCTGCAGAGAAGGAGGAAGAGAAGGAAGAGGAAGAAGAGGAGGAAGAGGACATTCCTCTGGGACCAGTGTGTATCCCAGCGTCCCTAATGCTGTCTGCACCCATCCTGTCAGGAGGGTAATGAGGGGAAAGTTCCCAGACAAAAATGAAAAGCACGGAGGAAACTTGTGGTAGCAGCCTCCACCTTCCCTCTGCCAAGGCTGCAGGTCTGGCACTCTGCTGGGAGAGGAACCCTCGTGGGTTAATCCCTGCAGACAGCCGGCTTTTAATTCAGCTTCTCCTGCCCCATTTTAAGGTGTGACTGTCTACTGGATACTCAGTGCATTATGCACCTGAACTGCACCGTCCTGGAGACGCCCTAGGGCAGGGATGGTTCCTCCTGCCTCATTATTTACAGGGCGGCTTAATAAATAGTACTGGCTCCACTCCCATCCCACTGACAGTGGCAGCAGCTGAGGGCAGCATCGTTCCTCCACGGACCATACAGGTTGTGGAGGTTGTAGGAGATGGCAGGGAGGCTCCTTGGCCCAAAGCGGTGTACAGAAAGGGTGAGAAGAAGTGTGATGAGAGCCGAGCTGGGCAACAAGGGTCACAGGCACCGCTCCCTCTGTCCTCAGAGCTCCCCCACCCTTCTCAACTGAGTAATTTGTTAACTTGGGCCCTTGCCTCCTTCCTGCTCATCCCCATTAAGCATCCTCCTTTCCCACCCTCCACCCCCAAGCCTTAGCTGCGAATTGCCCAGCATCCACATGCAGACATCAGCTTTCATTCCAGGAGCAAAGTCTGCAGGAAAGCCCAGAGGTGCTGTGCCAATTCCAGCCATGCCGGGACCGTGTCTCTGCCTGTTTCCTCCCTTAGATCCTTACATCCCTCATCTTATTCTCCCTGCATGCTTTCTTCTCACCACAAGCTGCTTTAGTAGTAATTTTCCACAGTGACCCCAAAACTATTTGGTTCCTGCTTTCCAACCTGCCACTGTTTTATCCACCTCTCCCTACTGCATCCACCCTCCCAATTTCCTTTTCCTCTCTCCGCCTCACTGTCTGCCCGTTCCACCACCTTCTGCTTCATGTACATGCTCCCTCTCAACTTTGCAGCCAACTACAAAATCAAAAAGCTCCTCCTGTTTATTGCCATGTCCCATCAGAGATGCCATGAGTCCTCGTATGAGCACCCTTCTTCTGTTCCACTGCAAAATAAAATAAATCATTTCAGCCAAACCATAAAGCTGATTTCCCCCAGTTGCCATGAAAGGGGCTGGCAGTTACAGAGTCCCAGCAATAGGACCAGCTGAGGACCATCATTCCTCAGTTGTTCCAGCTGAATCCTGAAGTGCATGCGTGCATAAGACAGGCGTCAATGAAAGTCCCCTGCCATGCTGCCAGGCAGCAGGGACTTTCCTTTCCTCTCTGAATCAGGATTTTCTAGATCTTCCTACTTTTCCTGAAAATCACCAGTAATCAGGAGGCAGGTTAATGACTGGAGAACAGCTTCAGAGGATTTGTTCATGACAAGCATTCTTAACTCAATTCAACCTTTGCCTAAAACATCTTTTGCCCCTGTTATCCATCACATCATTTTCATTTCTATGTGCAATAACTGTCATCTGTGGCCAAAACTTAGAAAGACAGTACAGTGCTTCCTACTTTGAGTTCTTCTGCAAGTAATCTTCTTGATGATTGAAATAAAAATGCAGGTCGTCTTCCTATAAGCAGGTCAATTTTGTATCCCTTCTGCACTACTGAGATCATTTCTCAGGCCTTAACTTTAGTATCAAAAACCTGGATTAAGATTATTCAAATAAAACAAGGAAGGAGAGAATGAAAAGGTTAATTATTCCATTTGGTAAGGTAGATGTGACCTTAATAGCCTAACCACCTTCCTGCATCCCTGTGATCTCTGACTGTCATACAGCTCGTGCCGAAACAGCCATCATACTTCACAAAGCTGGAATGGATTCGGTAAGAGGCCAATCTTGCAAAACTTCTTCAAAACATAACAAAATGGACACAATAGTGACTGCCAGCTAAGGACCTGGTACTGAGCTATTGAAGTCAGCAGCGGCTCTGCCGGTGATTTGGGTGTGAATTAAGAGCCTGAATTCCAAATGAATCAAGATATTTCTACCACCATAGTCCATCTCCAGCTGAATTTAATCTCCATCCTGCATCAGCTGTCAGCCAGCTGAATAGTTGCCTTGCCTGCGGGGATGATAGCTTTGTGGCAATGAAGCACTGAAAGAGAATTCAAGAAATCATCCAGGCCACTCTCCCACCATCCCACCCCCTGTGTGGAAGTTAAGTAAATCACTTTAGATAATCTCTTATGGATATTTCTTCTAACCTGCATTTCTGTAGCACAAGTCCTGAGATTTCTATCAAACCTTTTTCTCGGGTAACGCCAAGAGACAGACTATGTTTCTAATATTTATCCTGATTTTCTTTGCTGCATATTTAAGTGCTGATTCTGCTTCAGGTGGTCACAAGTGATCACCAGCAACTTTGTAGCAATATTTTACACATAGAAAACTGTTGTGCCCCTACTCTTTTTTCTTTTCAAGTTTAAACAAAGCCACATCCTTCACTCCTCATGTTTTCCAGATTTCCTTTATCCTGTAGACTCTTTCTTGTTGATCAGTATGAGGGCAGTGAAGCTTCCCAACTCTGCAAACAGCATGCCAAAATGCCATTAGGCTGGGAGCTGCGAGGCACGTACCTTGGAAAGATGAGCAGGGAGGGAACCAGTGCTCTGGAAATGAGTTGCAGTGCAAAAGGATGTGGTTCCTATGAAAATCTGGAGTTCCTACAAAAATCTGGAAATCTGGGGCAGCTATTCCCCAGAGTGACTCAATGAGTGTGATCACACAACAGCTCAAGACACCTCATTTTCTCTGTATCGGGAATTTGGATTATTCGGTAGCCACGGGGCAAGTAAAGACTCATGTGATATGGCCCAGGTAGGAGACAAGCACTTGAACTGTTCAAGAGCAAGAGTGTGGCCATCCCTACTTAAAACATCTGCATATCAAGCCTCTTAAAGGAAAGAAAAAAGTCTTTTAAAAGGAAAAGAATTTATTTCTTGGCCAGAAATAATGTTGCCACACACATCATATAGACATTTTCATCCAGATGAGTGATACAAATGTTTTTGCATTCAGCTTAATTTTCTTTTCCTCATCAAAAAGATGCAGTTACCACAAACACGCAGTTCTACTAGTGGGGCATGGAATCGATCCTGTATGTTATCCATAATTACATATAGGATCAGATCTGAATTAACTCAGCTTGATGTTCAAATCTAGACCCTGAGAACATGTGGTTTGTGTTTTGGAGTACCGAAGTCTGAGCAATGAGTTCAGTCTTCTCCAATTTTTTCATGGGTTCTTAACACTAATTGCTTGTAGGTCTGACTTTCTGAAAACATGATCGTGAAGAGCAAATTTGCAGAATTAATTCCAATGTTTCCTCACTCTGATGAACTTTGTAGGTAAGATTTCATGCTGATATTAATGAGCTTCCAAGCAACCAAAACTGATTTCAGAAAGTAATAAAACTGGGGCTCAAATATCTTACAGAACTGGAAAAGCTCCAAAATGCAAAACCTCAGATATGTTCAGAGTATGAACAGATTTGTATCTCCCTAATATCAAAATCCATTAACAACATATCACATTGCCAGGAGACAGGCAGAGATCACAGCCTACCCGAAAAGTCACCTTTGGTTTGTATCTCACAAAGTCATGCAAGCACAGACAATGTTAATCTCTGGCAATAGAGATATTCTGGATTTGGCACAGAAGAGTCATGTTAGCATCTCTATTGCTAAAGAAGTTATAGTTAGGTGCTTGTTTTCTATGGGGCAGGAAATTCTGTCAGCAATATACTGATATAACTTCTGGGACCTCTGCTAACTTAAATACCAACTCAGAATAATATCTTACAGACTCTGGAAGGCTCTCCAAGAAGGGCAAAAGACAGAACTCGCCTTCAAGAATGGAAGGATAGGATATATATTGTATTCTGGTTATCCTCTATACATTTTATTTAAATCTGCCTTCTTAAAAACATTGCCTATGTGACAATATTATGGGACGGAACAGAGTTCAGAAACAGCTGCCAGCATTTTCTGGGTAAGAAGAAAATAATAACCCCGAGGAGTGATGTGAAAGGCAGTGAGTGGGGTAAATCAGCATAAAAGCAAAACATGGGCTAATAACAAAGAGGTTTGGCTGGAGAAGGGCTCTACAGAGCCCTGGTGGTTCCATCCCTGGAAAAGAGGATGAAGGTGTGGGTGCAGAAGTGAGAGGAGAAAATCTGCTGCAAACTGTGTGTGCCAAAAATCAACTGTCAGTGGCGTCCCATGGGGAGTTCTGTGTTCATGCTCAGACGCTGTTATCACGGGTCACAAGGAGCAGGGCGTATCTCCTTGGATTCTTCCCAGAGAAAAATACTTGTTTTGCTATTGAGTTTCACAAAAAAAAAATGAAGGTAGAAGTTTCCTATGTGACGGATCTGAGCAAGGCTCCAGAGCAAGAAAGTGACTGAGGATGCGCACACTAGAAAAGCATCAAGACTTATTTTAAAAGACCTTTGCTTTGTAAAGTCAAACCTGGAAAAGATTGGGGAACTCCAGGACTCGAGGGCTTCCTACATGATACCTGTGTAGCTGGGTATGTATCTTTCATCTTGGATAGTCACCTATATTTTGTGTATTAATTTAAAACCAGACCCTGTTTGGTCCAGTCCCAGGGAGTGCTAGCCAAAAAAAAAAAAGTGTAACATCTTTATTTGAACGAAACCATATACTCTGGAAATGTTCTCTTTTTCTTTTTCCATTTTCCAAACAGCCAATAAAGACAGCAACGCCTCTAAAAATGAATTAAAAAAAAAAAAAACACAAAAAACCAACCAAAACACACGAACAAAAAGACCAGAAAATCTTCCTGCTTTGGGATAAAGCTGAAGGAGGGAAAAGACAGATTCCTGAAGCAAAATTATTGGGAAGATCCTCCTTCGGGAGGGCGCTATGAGGATCCCCTCACCCTGCATCGTGTTCTGCTCTGCGTTCGCCTTCAAAATCGGCGGGATTGGCAGCGTTTTACGCGGGGGCGAGGGGAAGCGACCGAATCACCAGCACCCGGCTGGTCGGGGCTCGGCTGCCCTCCACCCAGAAGCCGCGGCCCGGGTACCGCACCCCGGCTGGGACGCGGGGCTCCGCCGGCAAGGGCGGCCGGGGCGGGGGGCGCTGGGCACCGCACGAATTCACCTCCCAGCTGGGCAGAGGAGCT
>VZTL01062296.1:31736-52785 GCA_013400535.1 Scopus umbretta | reverse complement strand
CAGTTTTTCACAATTAATGTTGTTTTGAAGTTTGTCTCTATAGACACAGGTACCATTCTTCAAGTTGCACGCATTTTTGCAAAGATAGAGAAACTGCTTCCTGCCTTGCTCTGATATTAACTGGCTGGTACCTCAGTTTTGGTCCCATTGTTCCTCTCTGCACATAAATCTTGTTTAGTCAATAGGATTTGCCTGCCTGAATGAATACATGATCAACTGCATAGAGAAGCATAAACCAGATTTTTGTGCTTCAGATCCTTAAATGTTTTTGTCGGGAAATAATTCCCAAGGCAATATTTGGCTAATATTTCTTTTCCTTCACTGAGCTTTTTTCTTATACTTTTTGCTTGCTGAAAGATATGAACCTTAGTCTCATTTATCAAGTCTTTTGGTCTAAATTTTACCTTTCTTTCTATTTTCTGAGTTTGGTGCAATTTAACATTTATTCTGACATCTTTATTTTAAAATTTTGGCATGATGCATTCTTTGTATAGAGTACAGCTAATTCACTAATCAGTGATTCAGGTAGGTTATTCTAAAGTAATCCAGAATAAAAACATAACATGCACATTGAAACAATCTGGCAATATTAAAAAAAAAATTAAGAGTGATGGAATAGAATAATAGTGTATAAAAGCTAATACTGCAAAATTTTGTTAGCGTGCTCTGCTAGTGATGTACCTGTACATATGCTAGGTATGATACGTCTGCAGGTGTGTTATATCCATTGCAAATGGCACGCAATTCTCTAGGATATCGTAGGCAGACTGGAGAACCGGCAGTGTAAAAACCAGAGAGGTCTTTAATGCATATGAAATATATTCAATAACCTGGCCAGAGGGGATGCTTCCTCCAAATGTCCTTATCTGCCATTTAGCTGGCATCCTTTTGGTTGGTTTTGTCCCTCCTTAGTGATACCTACCTCTAAGTTTGAACGTTATTGACAGTTATTGTTGAAAGGGGTTAAGCTCTTGAGCTGAGGTTTTGTAGGAACAAGTTGCACATATTAATTATAAAAAAATTCTCAAAAATGGACTTCTATCAGTTCATATTTTAGACAGTGGCTAACCACATAATGTGTGCTGCAGAAGAGGGGAAACAGCTTTTCAATTCCTATGTGTTGCTTATTTTAATGTTACCCTCGCATCTTTTTTTCTGAATACTTTCTCTTTCCAATAAATTACTTCTGAAGGGGGGTGACCACAATTGGTCACAATGTTCAAGGTGACTGCACACCATTGACTTAGGCCATGGCACTGCAATACTTCCAGCCTTAAACCCTAACCCTTTCTTAATACATCCTGACATTTTGTTTGCTTCTTGATCACTGCTGTGCACTGAGCAGATGTTTTCATGGAGTTGTCTACAGTGACAGCAAGATCTTCTTCTTGAATGATTACAGTTAATTTATAACTCAGCTATGCGTATGAGCAGTTGAGTTGTTCTTTCTATCATGTATCACCTTGAATTTATCTGCAGTGAATTTCATCTGTCATGAATGTTGTGCAGACAGTTTAGTCTGGCCATCTAGAATTCTCCAAAGTCTTAGTTAGTCTTGACTAATCTAAAATATGTCACATAAAATACACTTTTCCTGGCAAAAAAAAAAAAAAGTGTTTTGCTGCTAAAGGCCTTGTTCGAGGTTATTAACAATATTTATTGCTATTTGTCTCAGCTACTGCCTGGACTATGCAAGATATTTTCCAAGTCAAAAAGAAAGCAAGAGTTCCACAACATAACTGGAATATTCAGGATGATCATTAGCTACACCTTGTTAAAAAAATAAAGAAAGGCAAGCTATAATTTTTAATAACTTTTTGGGAAAAAAACCCAACTGTTCCCAGATTCACTTCAGGCTACTCAGTGTACATAGCTAGATCCTTATAGGCAACGCTACAGAATTTCATTCCTGTTGTGGATTTCTGTGACAATCGTCCTGCTGTGATGAAATGTGACTATCAAGTCTGACCTTTTTTTATCTTTTTACCAGTTTTAAACCCCAGGCAGAACTTTACCCCACGATAGATTAGTTTCTTAAGCAGCTTTTTGTAAGGAATACTGTTAAAAGCCTTTTAATAAATAATGTTAACTGCATCTCCTCTAACCGCTATTTTAACAACGTCCTCAGGCTCAGATTCAGCAGTCAATCCCTATTTAGCAGAACACTTCATCACAATCTAAGAACTAAACACATGCCATAGCTCTTTGCTGAAGAGAGTTGTACTTAAGCATGTTTTCAGCTTTGCTGAACAGGTGACTTACAGAGTAGATTAAGCAGAAGCTGAGCAGAGGCTTTCACATTCAAAGTACTTTTTATATTGTTATCTCTCAGCCTTCATCTGTTTGGTTTTTGTTTTGGTTTGGTTTGTTTTCAGTACAGCCACCTGCTATGTATGTAATAGGTTGATTGTAATCCTCCTGGGACATTGACTGCTTTGCTTTGCTACCTGCCTGCCTAACACCTAGTTCAAGAAAACACCCTTCCCTTCTTGGGTTTTCTAGATGAAACATTGTCAATATCTATAGTACTACTGCTAGTTGCTGCTAGCCTTTCCAGTAACTGGGAAAGGCACCTCTGTGCTTGAATACTATTTGTAAGTGTGAAATCTTCATGGAACTAAGATTGCCGCTTTCTGCTCTTGTATAGCCTCAGTGGAAAAGTGGCTATCCATTTTGCCTGAAAGCAAGATGAAAAGTGTTCATTCTTCTGTAGCTAATTCCCAGTGAGCAAAAGTTTCAATGTCACTTGTGCCTGCAGAAGTCTAACATTCACAGTAGCCCACTGACCACCCGAACGGCTTTCGGATGTAGTTCTGTTTCTTCCTTCTTTCCCCAATTTATGCCATACCAGTATTCTGCAAATTATTTCAATGTCTGGTAACACAGAAGATTGATGTAGATCAGGGTTCTCAATTTCCCCCATCACCGACTTGGCAAAGATAGCCAAACAGAAGAGACTTTTACAGCACTGAATGAAGAATAAATCTATAAAAATTCAATTAACCTCTGCAGAGCTTATTGAATCCTAACCGAGTTTAATCACAGTTTTTGTAAATTAGGAAATGCTTGGCATATTTTTGACTCTTGTACAATAGTTTGAATTGGCTATATATACAAACCAAATTTGTAAAATGAAATTAATAGATGCTGTTATCAGGATTTACTGGTGTAGGAATTGCCACCTACATGTGCAAGTGAAAAAACATTTCTGCTATAAATACAGCTTTTATTTATTTTCATAAAGTACAGATAACTAAAAAAGAAGAACTAAATCAAAAAAGGTGACATGAATCAATGCATGGAAACAAAATAGTAACACACTTTATTTCCTCCTGACTGGGCTTAACATGGCTTGTGCTCTTTTGGTCCCATAGATGTCATTGTGAGTTATGTCAGTTCATGCTGAAAATGAGTTGGTTTGGATTGATTCTTCCCCCTCCTCTGTTTCAAGAGGATTAAGTTAAAAACTTTTACTCCAGAACTGAAGACCTATCAAAGCCACCTTTTTTATTTATAGTTGTTTAAGGCTGTCACATCTCCATCTCAAGGTCATTGACCAAGACTCCATTAAGCAAGGTAATATACAAAGCGGAGTGGGGGAGAATATGTTTTGGCATTGAGAGATTAGCTCTGAGAATTGAAGGAGACAACTGAATCGGAGGGAAGTATGAGGCAGGAATGAAACACTGCTGGTCAGCCTGGTGGAGTGGGCAGCATGGCCCTACTGAGCTGCTGGAAAGGAGTCAGGAGGCAACTCCTTGCTGTGGGGACAGATATGACACAGATAGGCATAGATAGGCAAAACCTTCTTTTCTACATGCTTTCTGTCCCCTTCACCCAAGCTGTAAGTGAAATACAACTACTTCTGATGCATTGGTGCCTCTTCTTAACAACGTGGAAAGTCCTTGGACCTGCTTTTCTTCCTTTACGATTAAATCCTTATCCACATGGTTTTTTCCTTTTCTAGAAGCCCACAGGAAGAATCCTACCCTGCCCCACACGCCAACATAAGATCTTAAAGTCAGACAGCAAAGTCTCATGCTTTAAATAAGTCTCACAAAGAAGCCACGTGTGACAATCAAAGAACCGTAAGTTTCAAAGGGATCTCAGCTGAGTGCTTAGTCTGTAGTCTCTTGTCCTATCTTGGTACCAGCCAAAAGCCTGTCTTTCTGCAAGAAGGATTTCCATAGAATGACCATAGATTAGCAGTGCGAGAACCACAGAGGGAATCAGTCAGCCACTGCCCATTCAGTGTCATCCTAAGGGAGAAAGCAAGGTGTTTTTTGATTAAAAAAATATTGGGCAACACAATTGTCCCTCCCCTCCTCAAAGGTTTGAGGGAGCAAAGTATTTCTATTTTTGGAGGTGGTCTGGAGCAACCCACCCCTGAATGAAAATCTCTCATGCAGTTTCTGGATCTGATACCCACTTTTCTCATCTCACTCTTTCTGTCTTTCTCTCTTAGGATGTATTTATCTCTTTATCATTTTGCTTTTCTGCAGACATTTCAGCTTCTCCTCCTGATGTCTCTGAGTAGAATTTTAAGAGTAAAATAAGGATACATGAAAGCTGTTTTTTCCCCATTTTCCCCTATTTTCACCATTAAAAAGACTATGCTTTTTGTCTTTTAAAATGAACTCTGCTTTTTGACTGAGATAGATTCATCGTAAATTTTCTATTTTTTGAAAGAAAAAATAAGACATATTTGTTTTCCATTCATGAACTCCCTTGTAATCTTCAAGACTTAGGATGTAGGCTCAGAATATCTAAAAGACCCTGTAAATCTCCAGAGTAAATACCATGGCCAAAATGTTCATTTCTTTGCCACACTATGACTTTCTTCAATATAGTAAAAGGTCAGATATGCAGTAAATTCACTGAGGCCAGGACACTATCCTTATAAATCTTACCATCTTCGTGTTGAAGTGCCAGATACTTGCGCTTTTTTTTTCTATTTTTTCAGCCCTCCATAAAAATACATCAATTTACTAAAAGACACCCAGTCTCCGTGTACCCTAATTAATAGCATTCTAAAAAAATAAAAACAAAACCGACCCCACAACCCTTTAAATGAGAAGCACCTCACTGCACATGCTTGTCTTGCCACAGAGACAGGAGAAGAACAAATGTGACAAATGACATTATGTTGCTCAGTGTGGTATTGGAAAGCATTCAGATGTCATGGAAGTGATCTCAGCATCTATATAAAAGACTCCAAAATGGAAGAAAAGTAATCTTGGACTAGTCCTGAAATTTCAGGTCTACTCATGAAACACAGATAACACTTTTTTCCCCATTCTAACTTCAAAATACTCATTGCAAGAGCTGTTGTTCACATCATGAAGTGTTTCTCTTCTCTGTCTAATCAGAAATGGAAGATTTTCAATGCTGAAATATCTTATTTTAGATCATCAGCTGGCAAAAATCATCCAGCCTCCATTACATACCTATTTACACCAGCAGAGGTTCTGACCACAGATGTTTTCCTGCTAGGGAGTACGAAAGGAGCACTCATGTGAAGCAATCACAGTAACCTGAAAGCTAGAGAGTCCTCTGTGAACTATTCATGACTAGAACTAAATAAAGGCTATATGTTCGTATTCACAGAAGCTCTTGACTTTTGGACAACTCTATAACATGGGGAAGAGAGAAGCAAGACCATCCACCCTTGCAGTACCGTGTTACTCATGATTAGGGAAGACAGATTAAATCTGGCTCAGAGCTTTTAGTGACTCATTTTTCATTCCATATGTGCAGTCATGTGCTTGAGTTAATGTTAGTCCAGCTAGAAAGGATGAAGAGATAACAGAAATCTAAGATAATGTTTGAAAACCCTTTAATGTAAAATAAGCTAAAACAGTGTTTTCTGGAACTGGAGGACAGCATACGTTATATATCATCGTTTGGGATGTAGGTGCAAATGCTGGATCTGTTGTGGAGCCGGAGATCTTCATTTTGCCATGACAAAATTTCTCTACTTGCTTATAGACTCTGTGTATTATAAGATACTTGATTTTCAGCTTACATGGAAACACTATTGTTCATTCTGCATCCAAATGAGAACACCCTAATCTCAGGCAAGAAAAATTCCATGTTTAGGCAAAATGGAGAAAAAGCCCCAGAAGCTTTACATGGTTAGGTTTAAAATAATATAGTGGCTGCTTGAAGCCATTCAGAGATTTTGAAAGTTGGAAGGAACTCAAGGAGAGAAATAGACTAAAGGGTACAGTGCGGGTCAGGAAGGCATAAACATGCAATTTATCAAAGTTTGTTACGTGAATATCAACACCAGGTGGGTTTTTAAACGAGACGTGCATATATTCCTCAGCCTTTCCAGCAAAACATCATCAACCTTCACAGTAGTTTAACGCTGGGTGCAAGTGCATTAGAATACAGGTTATCTCAGTATATCAAATATATATGCTCACACTTTGCAGTAATAGTCATTACCATGGGCTGTAGGACAAATAGGTTTCAATGGGTCTTTTAAAATTCCATTTTAAATACTGCCAGGAAATGATGAATGTGCTATCTAGTTGCAGGCAGAGCTTGGGAGAGGAAAATGTATTATCCAAATGTGCATTTAGCTCAGAAAGGGCACTGAATACTCCTAACACTTGTGAGCACTACCATGAGATTAGCTCACTACAGGCTTTCAAGGCCTTGTCAATTTATAATGTTTAATTATATATATCTTATGTTATAATTACACCTCGTTAGTAGCTTTGGTTGTTCTATTGTCAAGACATTTTAATGATTCCCATTTCCAGTTACACCATAACCAAATAAAAATTACCTATTAAGATGATTATCTTTGCTAGTAGAAAACAATTTAACCCAAAATATTCTTTTAAAGGGACGCTAATTACTTATTCTTTTCTGTTTACTTTAAGAGGGCTTTTTTTGCTGAGAGTAAACATATTTTCTATTCTGGCTTTTAGCCAAAGAAAGGAAAAAGCTTGAGGGTAAAAGAAGAGAGAACCTTGGTCATCAATCTGTAGCCTTCACGAGCACAAAGGCATAACAGTTACCTATCACTTTGTTCTGCATTTCTCAAGTAGGAAAAATGGCCATTACTAAGAACAAGGATTGCCATACCTGGTGATACGTATCAAATATAACCATTGCTGCCAGTTGGCTCTCATTACTAAGAACAGGATTCCTTTCCAAGCCAAATTTAGTTTCATTTTCCGTATGGTGGAACTTTTCCCAATTTCCTTTTGTTGCTGAAAGCACCATAACTCAGGATTCATATGTTGCCTTCTATCGCTTCTTAGTCACTTTTATGGAGAAAGGCACTTTTACTATTAGGTACTTTATTTAGGAATTAAGTGTTTAGTCTTTATTCCACATGTAAGTGATGGAGAGCGGCAGATACTTAGCTTGGATGCTTTGCCCTTTGGCATCCCCATGGGCCATAAACTATGCATTAGTACATGAGTTAAGAGGAGTAAATTTCTCTTTTATAAGGGCTTATAAAAAAGTTCCATTTAAGATCAGGATCTTGCTATGCTAAGTATGGTATAAACACATAGGAAGAGGTGGGCCTTGCTTACCCAAAGAAGAAACAGAAGTAGAGAAATCTGAAATGTCATTGCTGGTTTCTGACAAAACCTTTTGCTTGGATGTTGAGACTGTCCTCTTTCTGCACCCCTTGACTTTTCTTTACAAGTCATTGTAGGGAAAACAAGAGTAGAGTTGATAAGCATACCCACTGGCACCAAGAGGAGACTCCAAATCCTGCTCTGTGGCTTCTAGAAACAGTCTTAGTAGAAGAGTAAAATAAAATATCCATCAAAAAAATAGGAAAGTATTAATCAGCACTCCTTGTTTGTATTACAGTGGTCCTTTAGATGTATTAGGCCCTATGCAAACACACAGAGACTCAGAGCAGGTCCTCAGGTAGTGGAAGTTATTATCGCTTTTGGTGGTTCTTGGGTTTTTACCTCACAGGAATTACACTGGTTGACACCAGATGTGGACGTGATCCTTTTTCTAGCTGGTATTCTCATCAGGAAGTATCTCATACCTGTTCAGATGCTATTGAGGGCCTAAAATAGATGCACTGAGGTCACATCTGTTCTGCATGCAGAAAGGATGGGGTGGAAACTTCAAGGCAATGTGAATAAAAAGGTATTTGTCAGTATTGTTGTGGCTTTCAGCAGGAACTCTGCCTGTCAGCATAGTATCCCATTCAAAAAAGCCCTCACTCTCTGAGAGTTTATCATAGGTTTAGCTAACCCATGTTCTTACAGAAAAGTCATGAATGAAGAAGTGGAAATGAAGAATGGTGGCATTTTGGATGCATCATTTGGGTTTTTGAGAGGCTTTGCTGCATTATTTTTAGAGGTAGTAACGTGCAGCTCCTCTGGTTGACTGGAGCTTTTCAGCTGGTAAGATTGTGACTGGAAGCCATCAGTGCTGAGTGACTGGGAGCCAGAAGTTCAAGATTGTCATGGGGAGGAGGGAGAATTTGAAGTGAAGCCTCAGGTGGGGTCATTGTACGGCTCTTGCGTGGGGTTTAATTATATAGAATATAATTAGGAACTAGGCCATAGCAAGTGTAAGGTGGGACAGAAGAAGAAGGAATAGTGCTTGAGGTTTATTTTAATTGTATCCTCCCTGCTTGCTTATGTAGCAGAATTTTGGACATGAAGAAATAAGCTCAGTCCCTGTAGAGATGTTGAGAGACCCAGCTGAATGGGGCTAGTAAAAGAGAGAGGGATCTCTATCTCTGTACAAACTGATCCCTATTGCACTACTCCCTTCCTTTGCACAGTGTAAAAGCCCAGTCAGATATTCCTTGGGATAAATTCCTTTAATTTAATTCCTTTAATTCCTTTAATTTAATTCCTTTGGGGCCTTTAGGCCCCAAAGTCATAGAAATGAAGATGCAACTGTGATTTGCAGCCACAGTGGGGCATCTGCATGTTCTTAGTTAAGTTGGGTCCCAGGCTGCTCCCAAGGCCAGGCAACATTTTCAGGAGCGGGGATGTGGCATAGGCCGTAATTTCTTTTGGGAAAGCCTGTACACCTTAGTGTGCACGAAGGCTTTCACCCATGTGCTCTGGATGTTCTTCAGCTCACCAGCAACTAGTGATCAACAGGGTCCTGGGCATAAGATGTCTATTCTGAACCCACATCTCAACAGCGTAGCTCCACTGTCTCAGGTCTTAGTGTCCTCCCCTTAGCTCCTGTAACACCAGGGGTCCAGAGCAAGAGCCTCATTGACCAGGAGGCAAACTATCATGGGATGTGATAGAGGAGGACAAGCCCTCAGAAAGCTGGAGAGCAGCAGAGAACAGCAGGACAAAACTGGGGGCAGCACGGGCCTGCTTTGCCAACAAGCAGCCACTACTTACAGCGCAGTCTCCTATTAAATAATGATGGCTCACTCTCCAGACAGTAATTTATTTATATGCCTCCTTTAATGTTTTGCAAATCACTGCTTTAAAAAATGCCCAGCTGGAAGACAGGAAGGCTTGGGAGACAGAGAATCAGCTTGATAGAGAATCAGATTAAATAAAAATGACATGGAATTTGACAGTGAGTGCACGTGGCTGGAAATAAAAAACATAACCATTCCCCAAGCAGAAATGCAGCCTCATTGCTGGGACTGGTTGTTGTAGCTTGAGAGACCAACTTTTTACTGTATCTAGCGAAACAAAAAATTGAAAAAGATAGGAATAGGAAAAGAGACATGGGCTTATATTTACTGACAGCATTTCTTCCAGTCTAAAACACTGATGAGCTTACATTTTTTCAAGCCAGAAGGGACTACTTTGGTATCATAGTCTGAACTTTGAAAAATATAGCTATGCCTTGTAAGGACAGACCAGTGGAGCCAAGTAAGAGGCAGAAGAAACTTTTAAAGTGTAATTAATGTTGCAGAAATGTGTAGAGCTCACGGATAGAAAATTAGCATATGGGCCACAGGGGAGGCTTCAGTGCATGTCGTAGCAGGTGCGAGAGTCTGGATTTGGTATCTAGATCGGGAACAAGGTAAGGACAAGTAGATGAGACAAGGCTAAAATTCCAATTTGATTTATAATTCTGCCACTGAGGATTTCCCATGCCTTGATTCCCTTAAGAGTGCATGGAGGGGAATGCTTGCCTTTGAGAAGTGTATTGAGCTTCATAGGTGCAAACTGCTTTATAACATGGCCAACGTTATACATGGGGATTTCCAAGGGACTGACTCTGCTTCAAAGGCAATGGGGCTGAGCACCAAATGTACTATTGGCGCTTTTGAAAATCTCCCCTAACTGCAATAAATATTGAAGCACTTCAGCTGATGCCCTGTCACTGTCCCAGGGGGTTCCCCCATTCATGCCTATGACTTGCTGGAAGTTACTCCAGTAGCTGTGCAGCCTGGAACAGCTCAACTCCTTTTGGCATTTTACTTTGTGATGATTATTAACTTTAATGTATCCTGCTTTTATTGACACTACATCCATATCTATCCACCTGCTTTTACCGGTGCCTGGATGCACAACCCGCAATCTGAACTATTCTCACTCTTCAGAGCTGGTGCTTAAAACCCAGACAGGGATTTTATTGTTTGCTGGACAGCAAGAACTTGGCCAACTGCACTCACTCTCTTTATAAGCTCAATTAGAGTTGCTCCAACAACATGGCCAAACAACAGGACTGTCTATTGTCCCGCTTTAAAAGGGGTCAGATGCTTCATCGCAGATTTAAATGTAACCAAGGTCATGCCTGCATGGGTAGTGCAGACAGTCCCAGCCGCCTCTGCCCAAGCTCTTAGCTGGCTGGATCTCAGCCAGCTCCTGTCGGGAAACCATAAAGCTCATAAGTCTTACACGGTTAGTCTTCTCCAGAAGTACTAATGTACTAATGTCGTTATGCAACTTCTGGATGGGAGTGCAATGAGAAAAACTCAGGTCTTGGTACATGCTGATATAGTAATGCTTTCTCCACAAATGTTCACATACTGATGCTCCACTCAGTTTGTGCTTTTGTCCTGGTTTCAGCTGTTTACTCTAGTCAAGGACTTTTCAGCTTCCCATGCTCTGCCAGGTGCACAAGAAGCTGGGAGGGAATGCAGGCAGGACAGCTGATCCCAATTAGCCATCAGGGCTATTCCATACCACCTGATGTCAAGCTCAGTATAGAAACTGGGGGAGTTGGCCAGGGGAGGGAGTGATTGCTGCTTGGGGGCAGGCTGGGCATTGGGTGGTGAGCAATTGTGTTGTGTATCACTTCTTCTGTATATTCTGTTGTTATTATTGTTATTTTCTCTTTCTCTGCTGTCCTATTAAACTGTCTTTATCTCAACCCATGGGTTTTAGGGTTTGGTTGGTTTTTTTCCCCTCCTTGATTCTCTCCCCCATTCCACTGGGGCAGGGGGAGGGTGAGCGAGTGGCTGTGTGGTGCTTGGTTGCCAATCAGGGTTAAACCACAACAGCTTTCCAGAAAGCTACTGAGAAAGTCTGAACACTTTTATTTTATTCCTCCTCCCAGCTACTGACATTGAGATCCCTGTTGCCTTGGTTCACATTCCCTGCACATAGATTTTTTTTTAGGGGTATCCTCAGCTCATCTGAAGATTCAGAGAAGATTTAGACCCAGAGGTCCTTTGGTTGAAGGCCAAATGCAAGTGGAAAGAATGACTCATTATCATCAGAATTCTCTTAATTCCAGGGTAAAAAAGGAGCATAGAATGGTGTATTTTCATGTTAAATTAATATTTTCCATCTTGTTTTAGTTATTAGGAGGGCACAGTAACAAATCAGTTAAAATAATTTTTTGGATAAATCCAGAGGTGCAAAATGAAATGATGCTCTGGATTTGTGCTGTAGCCTGTTCTCAGGTGACCTGCTTGTCCATGGGTGAGTGGTTGTCCTAGATGGAAATCTCATTGTCTATCTTCAGCCTTTGCAAAATTTGTCCCCTTATTTTAGGAAGGCACGTGTTTTTAAGGATAAAATGAATGCACCTCTGAAATTACCTAATGCTCTCCATTGGCTATAGAAGGGACACGTGTAGGTGGCTTTCACTAAACACCTAACTTAAATATCTATGTAGTGACTTTGAGCTTTAGATTTTGGCCAGCGTTGGTAACATTAGCTACTGGACACAGATGTGACGTAGGGGTCTGATGGGCCACTTGAAGTCAGACCTTTTTTACCATTGACATTTATTTAAGCACTGGTGTTGGAAAAGATAATTAACCACAAAACTAGGAGGAAAACACACAGCATCCAGTGATGTCCTCACCTCAGTTCTTTGCTCCTGTGGCTCTAAGCTCGTTGTTATTTGTGCTGAGCTTTTGCTGTGAACTTCAGTGACGAAGAAGCATTCACTGTGGTAACTACTACACAAACCTGTAGCTTCTTTTACACATTGGAATAAGTCAGACCTCTGCCAGGTCTGTGCTTTTTGTATCAGGTGACTTATCCCAGACCACAGGATACTTCGATTAACGCTGCATTTCTGTTTAATGGGTCCACCAGCAATTCACTTCAAACTCATTCCATCGGTTGGTTGCAAAGTGCTCATCAATAAATCCTAGCCTAGTGGCTGCTTTATAAAGTAGAAAAACGTCTGGATTTGGGGCTCAGTTGTATGTTTAAGCCACCACCTATGGAAGGCAGGGCAGTACATGGAGGCACGGCACCGTAAGGGAAGGGCTGCGTGCACTGTAGCCGATAGCGAGATTCCCCCAGGAGGTCTGGGATAGCATAGGTGACAGTGCCCTTGGGACCTGCAGCATGGCCGCCCAAGCTGCCTTGAAAATACAGGCAGGTAGGAAAGACATTCCAGCATGCNCCATCTGGCTTTTTCTACAAATACGCACATCCAGGACCCGCGTGGGATCCAAGTAAATGCGACCTTTCAAGGTGCAATTCAGTTGCTCTCATTACAATTATTGCATCGGGTGCTGTTATCCTCAATTTGTCTGGTTTTCTGCTTGTTACTATCTTTTTTTTTTTTCCCCTGCTGTTCTTCTCTTTGGCTAGATGGCTGTTGAAAGCATTCAGTTCCACTTAGTTTTGATTTCAGTGAAATACTTTTTGACATACAGAAAAAGCTAGTTTGCGGATTTTGTTCTCTGTCCTTTTTCTGAGGTATGTGCATTTGCTCGTTTACTACTGTGTGGATGACATACAGGCTTTGCTCCTCAAGAGAGGGAGGAATATTGTTTTCATCTCCAGACTCTTTGCAATGTCATAATCTCTTTGTGCAACACATTCAAAATTTAACATTAAGAACAACTAGGATATCTGTGGGATGGACTATACACCACATCAGCAAATCCTTGTAATTTAATGTCTTAAATGTGACCTTCAATACAACTTAATTTTTATTTTTCTTTTCCCTTCCCTTTGCTCCAGAATTCATATCAACATTACAGCACTGTTCAGTTCCTGCTTGCCAAGCCTGCTTTCATTTGGGCCTAGACTCAGGATCCTGAATTTAGTGGAATTAACCCTGTGTAAGACCACAGTGAAGAGGGGACTGCAGGTCTTCAGCCTTTGCTTTTTCCTAGGCTCCCCTCTGGATGTTCTCCCAAAAACATACACTTGAGAACTCTTTGGTGGATATCTACTACTCTGTTCATGGTATATATCTCAAAATTCTGCACAAAATATGATGTAGGTTAAAAAAAAAGGCTTTTTGATAAATCAGCTGGTCTCTGGTGTCCTACCATTGGAATGAGCTGTTTTTAAAAAGCCAAAAATTAGAATGTGGAACCTGTTGCGATGAAAAATGGTCAAGAAAAGACTTGAGTTATTAAAAGCACAGAATAGACTCAACACAGACTGCTCCTGTTGGGAAGGTATTCTTGACCTGATTTCTATAACTACTGCAACAATCAGTAGAAACGTACCTTCCCTAATCTTCATCCAAGCAAATTGAAAGTATTATTTCCATCTACACATATGCCAGAGTTGTTTTGTTTTTGTTTTTGTTTTTACTTTGATAGATGTTTTTTCCATTTGCTGGTCTTGACCCTGTTTAAATCCAATCTAATAAAACCCAGAGTGGACAGCTAGATTCTTCTATAATTTATCAAAATCCCATCTGGCAAGCTTTAGGTCAGGTCACTTATTTGCTTTCAATCCCTGCCGTAATCTCCAGCTTCCTCATTATCTACCTGGAGTCTTCTGTGTATAAAACCTGATTTTAAAAATATGCAATTCCAGCCACAAGGGTTATGCCATTTTTTTTACCTGTTCTACCAGTCCAACCCTCATCTTGAGCACAGCAACACCACCAGAAACTTAGAAGAGGTCTTTTACCTGATCTTTTTCTATTCTCAGTTATTGTTTACTCAGAAAGGACAGAAAACACTATGGGAAAATGGAAAAGAAACTAATTTCCAAGATTTCACAGACCATCTTGTCTTGTTAGGAAAAAAGTATAACTTGGGTTAACTGGGAAATAAGACACAAGTCTCAGTGGGGTCTCTTTTTTTGATAATCTGAAGCTATTTGGCATTGTGGGATGTGTCTCCTTTAGCCCACCAATATGTTTTTGGCAAATGGCACATTAGTTGGCACCCTATCAGGAGAAATTATTTATTCAGTGTAATTTATTCAGAATAATTCTTTATTCAGTGTTTGACTGGTTCCCACACTGGCTCTTGCAGGCTACCTGGATGCATGCTCCAGCTCCTTGCATCCCATGGTTTTGGTGGTGAATCAGGTTCATTTGAACCTATTGCTGCTGTGGAAAGAATATGTCCACGCTTCTTATACTGAACCAAGCGCTCTCTTTACATCAGATGAACTTGAAGAAGAAAAAAGCATTTTACATTTACATTTCTAAGAAAACAAAGTTTTGCTTTTCCATTAGGATATTGGTTGCATACATGACATTTATAACCATGTTAAAGAAGGAAGCACCAATGACGTGCAGTTTTAGATCATGCTTTCTTAGCTGCTCTAATACCTCAGAAATTTGAAACCTGGCTGGCTGCTTCCCCGTAGTCCCAATCTTCTTTAGTCTCATACTATATCATAAGTCAACTCTCTTCCTCTCTTACATCTCATTTTAATTTCCTTCTTCTACCAAACAAGAATGTAATATTAAATGTTTAATAGCTTTATTGATCAGAAGTGGCCACAACTGTATGCACAGCCCCAGATGAGAAAAGACTGTTGCTTTGGCAAGTGCAATTAATACTTCCTTGTATCTGTTTGAAGTATTCAAGCTGACACCCCTTAGATTTGAGGCATTGGAATAGGCTGCCCAGGGAGGTGGTGGAGTCACCATCCCTGGAGGTGTTCAAAAACCATGTGGATGTGGCACTCTAGGACATGGTTTAGTAGACATGGTGTTTTGGGTTGACGGTTGGACTAGATGATCTCAGAGGTCTTTTCCAACCTTAATGATTCTATGATTCACATTTGTCTTTTCCATGGCCATACTATGGTGGTGGCTCACAGCCATGCTCTGGTTGACTAACATACCATGTTATATTTTCCTATCAGCTGTTTGCACTGTAAAGCTTGAAGCTTTACTAGGTAAATTGTTCCTAGTCTCCAAGTGTGTGACCTTGCCACTTCAAAGCGTTAAATCTCATCCCATTTCTGTTATTTCAGTTCCATTCAATTACTTCAGTAGATTGCACTCCTCTGTGTCAGTGATGTCTCCCAGTTTTTGCCATCGGTTTGATTAGCATACTCCTAATTTTGCCAAGTTTATTAGTGAAAGCATTAAACAAGTACATTGCCAGCACCCAGTACTGGAAAGGCTCCTCAGAAAACCTCTTTCTCCTTCAGCCCAGTCTACTGACATTCTCTAATTGCCTTTCATCCTCTTACTTACCTTACAGCTACTGTTCTTCCCTTGTTCTTCCACTGAGCTAAACACTTTCTCTGGAACATCTTACTAAAAATTTCAGCTGTATTTAAAAACTAATCTAACATCTCAATCAGCAGTTTCCAGAGGATGAATGTATGTGACAATAAAGAACTCTTTTTCCTATCAGTGACGAAAGAGAAAATGTTTTTCCCTTTACGATATCAAGGTTCATAACTAATGACATATGTTGTGCAGTGCTCAGTCCCCTTGCAAAGACAACATATTCTTTGAGTACGAGGTTGGACTACATAAATCCCTGAGGTCCCCTTCAAAAGGGACTGTTTCCATGATAAAAAAATCAGACTTGAGAGACAAGGAAAGGAGGATAGCTTTACTGCTTGGCCATGAGAACAGACTTCCCAGATGTGCTGCACAGTCTCCAGCCTTTCTCCAGGCTGGACAAAACCCTGTGTAACTTGGTCTGACCTCAGGGCTGATCCTGCTTTGAGCAGACTCATGATGGTCCTTCCAACCTGAATTTTCCTATGAGCCTATGAACCCACGTCTTACTTTACTTCATCCATCCAAAAATGGTATACCTAGGCTCCAGGTTACCCACATCATCAACAGAGAGACAGACATTTCTCCCAAGGCAAAGCTTACTCTACATACAATCTCAGTTGGAATGAATAGTCTATCACTCTTCACTAACTCCATAAAGGAAGCTTATAAAAGCCCAGCTTAGATTAGCTGTGACTTTACATGGTTAACCTTGGTCAAATAAATCCTACCTATATATTTCTCAAGCTGCTAAGTTAAACATGATGCAAAAGACTGAGTTTGGATTACAATTACAGCCATGTAAACCTTCACTAGGGTGCCTTGACTGACGTTTTTTGGATGGATATGTTTTTTTACCTCCACAACGGAGAATGTGAATGAAGGGAAAGGTCTCTGAATATCTTCTGCTAGTCTTTTTTTTGGGGGGGGTTGGTGTTTTTCTTTCTTTTTTTCCCAATGTCTTTTGATATGAGAAACTCCTCTTTCACCACTCTGTCTAGAATTGCTATGAAAAAGCTTTCTGCATGTACTCATTCAGAGAACATAAAATAAAGCTGTCTGAATTGTTAGAAAGAAACCTCATGTTCCTCACATACACACAAATCAAACCACCACGAGCATATAACATTCTACACTGTCTGCACTCTCTCCCAGCCTATAAATAGTGACTCTGGAGGGAAAACATGGTAAAATATTGCCTAGGGATAGAGGGTTACTGAGATTATGATGCAATACCTGGAGCTAAAGGCTGAAATTTCTTCATGTTATACTGAGGCAGTTTTTCTTCTATCCTGAGGGCAATATTTCACTCTGCAGTTGCTCAAAACAAAAGGCCAAAGAAATATTACAAGGCTTCCTGTTGCAATTTTTTGTCACACAAACATGCATAGGCCATGTGTTTTTACTCCATTTTCTTTTAAACACCAGCTACTAATGAATAATGTGCAGGTTGAATGTGTTTCATATATGTAATAGAAAATAACCAGAAGAATAAAAAACCTCAGGCTGTAAAATCAAATAAGTAAAACTCAGGAAATGCCACAGTTAAGGTTGTTCATGCAACTTGACCTTCACTCTCTTGTGGGTCTGCCCTGGGTTGCAGTTATTGCATGTTATTTTCCAAAGGAACATGTTGTAATTATGCTATTTCGATCTGCTGCTTTGTGCCCCCACTAAAAAGTATCACATTTCCAAAAAACTCCTACTCCACAGTCTGATTATTTTCACTTTGAGTTTTCAAGCTTTCTGTCCCTCTTGTCCTCAACTTCTGCCCTTCCTGAAAAAGAATATAAAACAAAATAAATTAATAAACCCAGCGATGAAAGTAGGGCTAAAGTATGCCTTGCAAAATTTTTTACTGTGGAATTAGGAGAGCCAGGGGTATTGCTTCCTTTAGCATTATTCTGGCCCTCGTGTGAGAAAGCTCTGCTTAAAATTAAGTGGAAGATGGCAGTAGAAATCTTCACATCCTTCCACGGGTCTTCTTGAAGAGAGCAGTGTTTTCCATTGGATTACTGGGAGCCAGTGCTGCGTGGAGGTATTCGGAGCTCCAGTAGTGAGCACTGGTTTTATAGCCTAGAGAAAAGTAACTCCCAAGGTTACAAATGGTGTTTGTCATCATAGAGATAGGAAGGGAACAAGGCATTGAATCACAGCTCAGCACCTTAATTGCAGGACCATTCTGCCAATTTTCCCATACACTTTTCCTTCTTAATACCTACGTCAAGCACTAAGATTACCCTAAAGATGAACATGGTACAAATGCCCTGACAAAACATCCTATACTGCCCGTAAAATAGGTTATGAATCTCTTGTGAAACTACCTCTCATAGATTTTTGAAAACTACATTTCTTTCTCCATTAGTTTTCTTTCTTAGCCTTGTAAACACATATGGAGTGAATTAATTTTACACAGTTATTGTCTGTCAGTTATTACTTTATGCGTCATGAGGTTTATTTGGAAAAGAAAATTAGGGTGCTGCTCCTTCAAGCATTAAGCAGATGTTCAATGCTAGCAGTGAAAGCAGCCGCCCTGAAATCAATTAAATTATTTGTATGTAGGAGGCTAAACAAACCTGCCTGCGTTTGCAGGAATGGGGACCTCTTAGTTTAAAATAGTGCACAT
This sequence comes from Scopus umbretta, assembly GCA_013400535.1. Classification (NCBI taxonomy): domain Eukaryota; kingdom Metazoa; phylum Chordata; class Aves; order Pelecaniformes; family Scopidae; genus Scopus; species Scopus umbretta. The sequence goes on along the minus strand of VZTL01062296.1, from coordinate 34,325 downwards.
ATTAGGTAAACGTCCAAGATTTCCAGTTAAGACAGCTGGTCCAGAACTAGTCATAGAGCTACTGCTTGCTCTGTTGTTTTGGTTGGTTTTTTTTTTCCCCACTGACGTCCTTATTAAATGTATACTGGAAAAAGGGCAGCAGATAGACCTAGACACAGAAATAGCAATGTTTTATTGTATTTGTCTGTGTATCTTCAGATATCGCCAGCATATGGTGGCTCCCCCTCCACAACCAACCTTCTCCTCCCCCAATCTAATTAACATTGACTGAGAAGGGAGCTATGAATCTTTCTTCTTTTTTTTTATTGCATCACATATTAAAAGGTGACAGCTCAATCACATCATAGCAGCGAACCTTTGCCTGATGCCTGAGTTATACTACATTTCTCCAGGCAGAGAGACCTGTTGTTGTTCTTACACTTTCAAACACATGTGGCCACATTGGATAACACCTTGTTGCTCTAATATGTTTAGGAATTTGTGCTGCCTGTACTTTGTTTATGTAATTTTAGAGCTATATCCATGTTGGGTTCCTTAGAATGGACTGTAGACCCATTTCAAATGTTCATACTAATGCCTACCAGTAATTTTTGGATATGTAAAACATATAAATATTTGCAATTTTTAATTAATTATTTAAGTAATGAAAGAAAGAAAATTTATGCTTTTTTAAATACCATATTTGGTTCTCGATTCTTTTAAATAACAGTTAATATAGCCTTTATTTTCTTTCTGATAGGAAATAGGGGCAGGAATGGAGCAGACTCCAAATTTTGTCCCATGATGAGAATCAGACCATATCACTTAAGTACTTTATGCCTCAGTTTCCTCATTTGCAAAGGAGAAATACTAATGATATTGGTTTGGAGACACGGCCAATAATAAAGTGACGCCCGAATTTCTATTAATACAGGAGGGGAGACTTGTTTAACTCCAACTTTGACCAAATATCCTGAGGGGAGCGGTGAAGAGAGCGTGTAGCCTTCTTCCCCCAGCCGAGGCAGGGCACAGCACACTGAACAAAGTGCGCTCCTGCACTATCAGTTTTGCACTTGCTTTTACCTAGAGCATTTCTAATTTCCTTGATCAGTGCAGGAGAGGTCCATCTGGGAACCCCTTCTCCTCCCCTCATGCTATGACATGCTTGAAGTCTCTGATTTTTTGCTAGCCTAATAGTCCTCATTGCAATCACCCCTTGACTTATGGTAGTGACAACAGCTTTGCAAATCCCCCTGCCTTTTGTACCAGAGAGCCAGACAGCACACACTTCCTTAAACCTTTGTATTTATAACGAGGACAGAAAAAGCTGTGGGCACACGCCCACGCAAATCACAGAATCTGAGATCTTCACATCTCTCTGCAAACTTCAGCTCCTTCAGCAACAAGCTGCACATTCTAATTTTTCACGAACAGGAATTTTCTGGCCCTGAACTGCAATTGCAGATGTAGAAACAATTGCAATAACAACAAAAAAACCCCAAAGCCAACCCTCCCCACCACCACTAAAAAAAAAAAGAAAAAGACCATTGTCGTTTTTAAGCAGGCTTATAGAGTTCTAACCAAGCTAAAAAAAATTATAGCATAAGTGAGTCCTCTTAAATCAACAAAATTTTCCTTGGGTACTCATTTGCATGAGACTGCAGTAAGAAATTCATGGTATAATTTGACTATCTAGGTTAAATTTTGTTTAATGCCTTTAAAATGAAGGAGGTAGAGAAAGAAAAATTTTGGAAGGGAAGGGGTGAGAAAACAATTGAAAAAGCTGATTAATATTGTCATGAATAAATAGCTCCCTTCAGGGGACAACAAACTGGGTTGATGTAATGTGCATGCCAGAAGCTGAAAAGATTTTCAGAGCTTGGAAATTAATTTGCTGCTTTTTCTAGAGTAATTTTTATTTCCTTCCTCTCTCCCACTCCTAGTCTGGAAAACAAGCTAGTTCAGGGGTTTGGAACCTGAGATGCTACCTGCTGAATCAATTCTTACAGTAATGTCTGTTACACTTTTGATACGGAGAAAAAAACCCTTGCCTTAAATGCCAAGCACATCTCTGCGTATTTACATGTATCTTAATCTGTTTCTTCACAGTTAGTCTACCAAAAATCATGGGCCCGATTCTGTACAACATACAAAATAAGAAATTAACATAAACTTAAGCAAAGCATTGCAGATTAGGTGTCAAGGACTAAACATGAGGCTCAGTCAGTAGATTATCCTACTTTGTAGACACCTGAACTCCTTCATCAGTGTACAAGCTTGTACAGAATCAGGCCCAGATAGTTGAATTAAAATGTTAAGGATAGGGTAGCACCTTTAGTTTCTTTAGCTTCTTGGCCTTGTTGTCTCGTTTCTTTCTTGACATGCTGTCCTTGGCTTTGAGGGGTTCAGGCAATATCAGACCAGACTTCTTCCTTCTCTGCAATGACAAAACTCATAGCAGTGAAAAGTGAAATATTTTTCTTCTTACACTTTATTTTCCTTTCTCTTTTCGTATTTCCTTCTAAGTGATGAGAAGGGAAGCTTCGAAATGAAACAAACTGCCTCCAAGCCAGGTCACTGTAGAAACTGATATACATCCTTAAGCACATT
>VZTL01062296.1:20538-31721 GCA_013400535.1 Scopus umbretta | reverse complement strand
GATATACATCCTTAAGCACATTAATGAACCACCGGGTCAGACTTTAAGCCTACCCTATAAGGTGGTGACCTTTCCAGGGCCTTCACCTTGCAGTATCATCCCAGACATGCCTTCTGCAAACAGCTTGTCCTCCTTGGACCTAAAGATTTTTATTCAAACCATTACCCATTAAAGGCAAAAATGAAAAGGGAAAATCAAAGTGAAATGGAAATGAAAGACTTATTCTTGTGAAGTGGCTAATGTGATTAGCTTTATTGTAAAGAAGAGCTGGTGAAGCTGCAGTTCTGATCTCTCTCTAGCTTGGGAACTGTAGCCATGTTGTACAGCATGCTTTAACATCTCAGTGCTCTGGGCAAGGGGACCGGCCTTTGAAGTGCTTTTTCCTTTTTTTTTTCTCTCCCTCTCCTTTTTTCTTGGGTGGACACAAAAACTAGAGAATATATTTAAACAGCCTAGATATTTTCACAGTCTGTAACTGATCTCTGGGTAGGGATAGTCCTCGCGGTTTATGTTGTGACCACCAACGTCAGGACTGTTTGTTTTGAGCTGTTGGCTTTGCACTGAACATAGCAATAATAGTCCCTTAAGTCCCAACGTGCTTTATAGAGGTAAAAGGACAAGCCCCATTTCACAAATGGGATGTCTGAGGTACAGGGAGGTTAAAAGACCTCTTCATTTGCTGCAGCAAGTCAGTGATGGAGCTAGGAATATTCACTATGTCTCTAGGCGCCTATCCACTTATTTTAGAAGTGAAGTACAAAAGTAGAAAGTACACAAAGGAAACAATAGAACCATAAAATAGTCACACTACCACCACCATCTCCATCACCAATTTGTTAAGCAAAGTACGTCTTTTCTTTAGGAGCTAGAGCAACTTCCACTGGTCCTACTCTGTGCAGAATAAAAACATTTTTTTTCATATTGTTCCCTGCAGTGCTGTTCATCATCAGCGTTGCTGAACTTTTCTCTCTGTTTTGCTCGGTGTAATCACAAGGGTTGTTACTTTAAACTGGGTTTGAAGGGCTAAAGTCTGTGCTTTGCCGGGAGGTTTCTGAATTATAACAGCATTTGCTTGAAGTCAGCGAAATTCTTACAAAGTTGATAAATTCCACTTGTTATTAATTAATTAGTTAAGACTTCAGTTATTAGTCAAGAAATACACCTTTATCAAGGTCAGTGCAGGATAGAGTCATAGCATCATGTCCCTCTGTTCAGGTACTCTGTGTGGAGAAAGGAAATGAAGGACAGAGACAGCTTATCTGACTTGAGCCACTTACAAGGCAGGTGGTTTACCTCTGAGCTGGCTGTTGAGCATCCCTTTACAGTCAACAGAGAGAAAGAAATGCTCTTCCAGCATACAGTTTATCTCACCACAACTAGATGTCTAAAATACCTCCTGTGCTGGTCTGTACTGGGAACTCCTGTGGGAGCCATTTAACTCACTAACTCAGATGTGGAAATCAACACTACCTAAAGTCAAAATTTAGATGGAAAATGAATCCCAAACAAAATTCATTTAGCTAGGCAACTTTTTTTTCCTAATTTTATTTCTTGGCTTGTTATAAATATTTTCTTTTGCCTGAGTTTATGTAAATTCTACAGATGTCTGTAGGTTGAGATGGAGAAATAATTACAAGAAAACAAAGGCTGAGGACAGGAAATGTGTGTGCTGAGAAGGTAGTGGGTGAAATTTCCAAGGAATGCTAAGCTCTAGAGACTAGTATGATCTGCAAGAGCTGATGAATTCAGGAACCAAGAGGACTATGGTAAAACTGGAAAATTACTTAGATGAGAAAATAAGCATGTGCAGGTAGGTAACTCATGGGACATGAATGTGCTGAGAAAACTGGTGGGGAATTCTGCAGAATAGTGAATAGATTAGATGGGTAATCCATGGGTGCTGTGATATGATGTACCCATGCCCTTGACTCTACAAGGCAGAATGCCAGAGGCTATGAGATAATGGACCTTACCTTTAACTCGGACTACATTTTGACACAAGAGTTCCCAAGTGTTGTGTGAACTGTTGACAAGGAAATCAGTAAGGCAGCATTACACAGTAGACCTGATGATTGCAAACTCTTATTATTACTAACTCTCAAGGAAAAAAATGACGAACGCAACTTAGTCATTACTAGTTATTTGCATGACAGCTATCTCCTAGAGATCCTACGCAGTGTTCACAGGGGCAGGCCCTGTCCATATTAACAGTGAGAAAGTCTGTACCTTGAAGACCTTATTCAGCCTTATACTAGAATGATAAATGGGTGCAAAAACCACTTGTCCAACAGAAGACTCAAGGCTGTCCTTCCACACAAGCAGTTTAGTGACCTTTTTGCTGTTTATTACTGTAAATGAGGTCCCTCTGTTGAAGATAAGAGCTTGGTGGTACCTGCTTCCTTCTATGTATTTTATTTTGCTAAGAAGGTTTTCTCCTTGAGTCTAACAAAGTGCAAAATATCAAAGTCATAATTTTATAAAGAGAAAGTTTCATGAGAGTTTCCACACTGGGATACAAGGTAAATACAACTTACAGAGCCTCTCTGCAGATTAAAAGTTAAAAAGGCGGCTGTAACAGTACATCCTATCGGTGTCCGCAGTTCATTGTTTCCACCATCAACCTCCCTGTTTTATAGGATTTATAAATCAGCTTTGAAAATTCTCTCCAGGCTAAATTTTGGCATAGAAGGTCACAGCCAAGACTTGGTTTCACTAAAACTCATTAAAACATGTTTGATGTTTTAAATTACACTGAAGCAAGAGAGGAAAATTTCTATTTCTGTGGCTTTCAACATTTCCTCCCCCACAGTCCCATCCAATTTGAATTAAAATGCATCTGTATAAGTGTGTTGTGGTACCACTTTCTTTTTTTGTGGTGTTGCCATCCAGTCTTTCTGTGGGCAAGACAGCCCCTTTCTAATCTCCAGAATGTGCAGCTCAGCTGCTGAACACAGTTGGAAAACATTTCTATTTCAGAAGTGGTTTTCGGCTTTGAAAATGTTGTAAAATCTATGGCAACCTAATACCATCTGTGTCCAACTGAAAGCCCGTTTAATTCTCTCTGCTGACCTGGACGCTGGAAGAAGCGGTGTAAGAACCTAATGTCACTTCTTTAGATAATTTTTTATTTAGGTTTTGATATGGGTGGCTGGAAGAGGGAATGGCAGATGAAATTAAGCCTTGCTAAACACAAAGAAACCCAAGTGGAAAGAAGCAACTTGTAAATATCCGTTCTCAGTAAAAGGCTCCACATTAATTGTTGCCACTCAGAGCAGGGATCCGGGAGACACTGCAGACTGGTGCAGCACTTAGAACGTGTTTAGAGGTAGAAAAGATCTTAGGGATTGTTAGGACGGGAATGGAGATCCAAACCACCGCCACAACTCCACAGTGTCTCCTGAGAATTATGTTAGCCCAGAATGGATAATTCCCCTCAGAAGTAGCGGGGGAAAAATACACAAAGATGGCAAAGATGGCCACAGGTGAGTAACGACTTCTGCAATAAGGAAAAACCCTATAAAATAATCTCTTTAGCTTGGTAATGACTGGGATGGACATGATCAGAAATGTAGAAAAGAATGAATGACATGGAAAAAGTAAGCAGAAAATCATTATTCTTCCTTTCTTAAAATACAAAGAATAGGGGGCACACAATTCAATTACCAGGCAACAAGTTCAAAACAAAAAAAGTGAACCACTTTTGTTTTCATTAAATTGCCCCAGAAAATTGTGGAAATTTGAATGGCTGTGTCAAAAACTGACTAGACTTTTTCAATGAGAATATATCAATTAGGAGGTATTAACTGCAGTGGCAAGTCCTTATACCACTGACTGCCTGAAGGATTTCCCAAGGGAAAGATTTCACTATAAATGTCTTCTTAGTTATACGCTTTCCCTAAGGATCTGCCACTGGCCGGTATCAGAGATAAGGAATTAGCCTAGATGAATTTTGTATCTGGCTCTATACAGCTGTGTTTCAGTTCTTTCCTTATTTTATTTTTAGGTTCATAAATTCTAGCACTGGAAAAATGTGTTTGATTAATTAAGGTTTATAGCCTGTGGGAAGGGAAGTCTGTTCCAAAAAGCTTAAAAACACACATAAATCTACCAAGGAATGTTCAGCTTGGAGAGACTATGGAGATGGGGAGGGCCAGTTTTCAGCAATAATTGTAATTGAATGCATCCAGTTATTCATTCACTTAGTCCTCATCCTGCATCTTTGCAGGCAGCTTCTATGTCCACGCTGAAATCTTCAACCAACCTTGCCCTTGGATGGTCAGGATAATAAATATGAAGTGCAGATGTATTCCTGTTACAAAGTAAAGTGATATATACATGTCGGAAGCAGGTTGGGAACCAGGGTCACACATTTTATAACCGGTTATTGCTCCTGAAAAAAATAACCAGTTTATTTATAAGGTATGACAAAGTACTAAAGTGTCTTTTCCAGCTCTTGAGATGTTATCATTCTTAGCGCCACATCTCCAAAAGTCATGTCATTATGGGGGAATCTGTTTGTACTTAAGAAAAAGAAATGTAGGGATGACAGTCATACTGTCTATTGCTAGAAATATAACCCTATAGCTAGAAATGGGGTGCTCAGTCTAGGTTTCCTCAATAGTCAATGAAATCATGAAGTCAGCGAGTCCTTCAGACTCTCATCGTGTGAGGCTGTTGGAGATGCTTTCTTGCTATGCAGAGTGACTAACCTAGATTTCAGCCAGACCCCTAACTTTCAGAGTTGGAGGTAGCAGAGATAAAGCCTACCTTAAACCCTAGTTGTTTCTTAAAAAATGCTGCTAAAAATTAGCCACAAAGGGCAAAAATACACTTGAAATCACCAGGTAAAATAACAAAACATAGAACTCATCATAAGTTTTGGGTTTTTTTTTAAAGGGTTGAAGCTGTTTAACTTTGTCAACCATACATGACTAGCTTTGGGAAGGCATACCAGGAAAAAGAAAGTCCCTAAAAGAGGAGAAGATCAGAAGTGTTATGAGTTCTGGAAGCATGATAGCTATGGCTACACAGCTTATTATTGCTCCAGGATGTACATATTCACTTTAGTCAACCCAAAGCTAAAAGATGACAGGTAAAGAGAATTAATTGTTTGCAGAAATTTGCCTGGTTTTCACAATGTGTTAACAAGAGATTCTTGTCCCATAGCATAGGTTCCTCAAGAGTTTCTTTATTGGAGCAAAAGCCTCACTGAGATCAGGTTATGAGTTATTTCTTGAGTCCCATCATGTGATTTATGACATCAGGTTATTGGGTTTTTTTAGAGCATCAAACTGTGCAATGTAATGAAATTTTTGAAAAATCTCTGCTTTTACCTGGAAAGGAACTGCTGTTCTCATAGTAACTGAAGAAAAGCCTGAAGAGACAACCTTGCAATAACATGAATGCTCAGAAAATAAATAAAAAGATATTGAACTTATCTGTTCTAGAAACTTCATGCAGTTGGGGCCAAGCTTTGGGTTTGTAATACCTTTAGAAAGTGTTTATCTTTCTAAACATTCCTCATTTATTCTTTTAAAATCTTTTTTAATAGTTATGATGTATAACAACAATTTCTGAAGATTTGGATTAAGTGCGGAGTCAAATAAGGGAACATCAAAATCCCTGCTGTGATTCAGGAGGTCTGACTTTGTTAAAATGCCCCTCTACAATCTATCATGCTTGAGAGGACCATCTGTGAGGAGTTATCACCTGCTTAACTTAATGCACTAAGAGTAGCCAGGTTCATTAATTTAGTATTCAGAGATAGCGAGTTTTAATTCTGAAGATTCTGCTTCTTTTTCTTAAAATGAAGAACTATCTTCAAGAATATCAGTTCCGTGTTTGAAGTTTGAAGGTTCGGTTTGCTTTTTTTTACTTTTATTTTCCTTTGAGAAGAAATAGCCACCAACCTTCCTTTACAATCCCAACTGAAAATATATCATCTTTTGAAACTGGTCACCATAATCAAAATCAGTGGTTGAATACAATCTTAAAATGAAAATGGAGCTGTTTAACCCATCTGAAATGCTTTATTATTCTTAGAAATTGTATTTTACTTCAGGGGCTTCTTTTTTCTCATAAATATCCAGAGAGTATATATAAAAGTCAAGAAACCTATTTTTCATCAGAAATTCTCATTAGTTGAAAATTGGTTTAGACCAGTTCTAAGAAACACGTTCTTAAAAATGAACACTTGTACAAGCTTGTTGCCATGGACTTGGTTTCTTATTTAACAGCACAAACTCATGTTGGTTTTGGAAAAAAATTGCCCTTCAACACATCAGCATTTCTAAACCCCTCTGTGAGAGTTCTAGATAGACATTGTCAGGCATTATGCTGGTTGCATTTAGTCAGAGCATAATGAGGAGATTTTACATGGCGGTGACAACACCGGTTTAAGTCTATTTGCTTTTGTTCTAAATACTACTGGGCTTTTTTGCCCTAAACCATGGCAAAGTCAAAGTAATGAATTGCTAGACATGAGCGTTTTATGGCCTTTTGTTATTGCGGAGGAGAAAAAAAAAATCTGGCTGTATTGTGTTTAATAGTTGCTGTGCACGCAACCAATAATTATTAAAAGATGCAGTCAGATACCAATATGATCCGAAATGCTTCATTGCATTCTGCTACAGTACCTGCAGCTGGTGTTTTACAAACCATATTCACGAGGATTTAAGTGCTGAATCCAAGTAATATTTGTGTGAGAGTGTTCCCCAAGGAAAATTCAGACACTGCAGTAAGTGATGTTATCAGACATTTAGCAGCAGTATTGATCATACCTAGTCAGGATAAACCACTCTCACTACACGGTGTAAAGGGTTGCCACCTCAAAATTATTCAGCAAGCAAAGGCAATGACTAAGACTATGACTGGGTAAATGAAGAGTGTGTCATATAACAGGAAACTAAAGTAGCTTCATAACACCCAAAATGATTGCATATTTCATAGTTAAACAGTAGGGTGTGGAAACAGCTATCTGAGCTGTAACACAAGTTAATGTCTGACACAGGAATCAACAATTTTCTTTCATAAAAATGAAAACATAAAACAACAACATAAAGTTGTTGGTAGGAACCTAAAGGTTTCCCAGTGGAGTTGTGAATCCTGGGCAGTTAATACACATCTGTTGAGTCTGTGCTGGCCGAGAGGCCTCTAGAAGCTCTCCCTAGACTACCCAGTGCCTGTAGATCACAGGCGAAAAATCACAGGTAATTTCCCAAACCTGAATAAATTCAGAATGGAAATCAAAATGAAGTTTCTAACTGCCAGAATACTGTGGTTGTGTGTCAGAGCCTTCCAAGAGAAGAAATGGCAGCATGAATCCTAATTGACTTTCAAGCTTGACTGATTTATGAAAGAGATGATAAAAGCCCTAAGAATTTCATTTTAGGAGTACTTTATAACTATGCTTTCCTGTATGTGTCCTCAAAATCTTCCCAGGAAAAAAAAAAAAAAAAGTTGGTCAACATGGGAAGCCTTTTAAAATTTAGCTGGAATTGTTGAATGTTTAGCAGTCATAGAAATTTTTTTTTCAGGCTGCTGAGTATTTCCCTGGGGGATATTTTAGATAAAACTAGAGAATTTGTGCATGGTCACACATTTAGAGCTGCTTCATAATGAAGATTTGCAGATATATGGCAGCAAGCCGGAGCTCCTATACCTCCATGCTGAACATATGGGCATATGCAGTAATTCTGATGATTTGGAAAGCGTCAGTCGCCGCACAAATTCTGCACACTTGTATGGACCTACTGTGCGTGAGTTGCCCTTTTTTTTCCATAGAGGTCTTCAGTATATCCAATACCATAGTTTCCATTTCTAGGCAGCATTTGCCCATTTTATACCCTGAGATATGTGAATATAAGCCACAATAGGTCTGGCTTAAATTATAAACTACTGACTTGAACAAAAGCAAGATATGTTTGGAAGATTAAAAGCAACAGAACTAATGTCCATTGAGAAAACCCCACTTACTCCATGAGACAGAGTAACTGAACACGGTCTGACTTTAGTGTCACTTATTTTTTGAGGTAAAAACAGTTTGTCTCAAATAATCCTCAGTGTGATTTACCTATCCCATTTTATTGCACAAGTAATGCAACTTGAGCATGGCATGGCCAGGGTTACCCTCCCTGGTCATGACACAACTGTAAATTCCTTTAGATCCACTAAGAAAAAATGCAAATTTGTTCACGTAGATTTGCAATATGTTTTCAATGTATTAGTTGTTGAAACAATTGGTGAAAGAGAATTTAGTTAGACAACACGTTTTTAACATATGTAATACATTCTTTTAAGGCCATCATTCTCCTGACTTGAGCCCTGCTGCATTTTTAAATTCAAACAGCCTGGAATAAGGCATTTTGCCTGAATCCTTATTCTAGCATAGACAATGGCAAAAGTCCACTCACTTCAAGGGGAAAAAGATCTGGCACTAGCGAAGAAGCTTGGCTAAAGCGACTTTGCCTGCAAATCACTTGCCTAGGACATGATCCCTGTTTTGCAGACAGTTTGGGTCGCCTCTCAAGGCTCTGTCTGCTTAGGTACAATGCACAAACTTTATACTTAAGTTACGTGGCTAAATTGTTGATGATGACAGTTAAACTAAGCTCTCGTTTTACAGAGCTAACTTATCTTATTCTTTTACTGACTAAGCTGGAGTTGAGGGACACAGAAATGTCACACAAGGCCTGAGCCCTGGAAAACATTTGTTACCTTTAAGGCAGATTGGTGCAATGCAGTGCATTGACTCACTTTTAATATTGAGCTAGAAAGGGCGACTCATGTTTTTTAAATATCATATGTTCCTGTTTGGCCTCTAGGATATATTTCTGCTTCACCAGAGTCAAGTAATTCAGACAACTGCTTCTTCTTCCCTTCTTCCACCTGTCCTAAGTAGTAGGCAAAAAGGTTTTTCTTCAGGTTAAAGGGTCTCCCTTCATCCTCATGGCATTGACACTAAAAGGAATTGGGAACATGCTTCCTTGCAAAGTATTCTCTAAACCTGTGCTTAAAGCCTGGCTGTGGAAAGACACAGCTTTTTATTTCCTTGGACTGAGGTGGAAATTAAAGTTATGTTAGCTGTCTCCTGGGATATTGATCTAAACACTGCTGCTGTGAAGGCTGCTGATGTGCACTTTTTGCATAGATGACCTTAGTGATGAGTGTACTCAACCAGAGCCCCTTTGCAGCCAGCAAGGCTTGCTTGATTCCCACGGACAGGAGCTGTGACTTTGTAGCCTGCTGGCTGGGACACTTAGGTAGGGGTAAGGAAAGCAGGTTTCTTTCCTTTGATCTCCTTCTGCTTTTCCTTTCTGTTTCTTTAACCCAATAATTATCTAAGGCAAAGTGTGTAAACAGTTGTTGGAGAAAATAGTGACTTAAGCAACTGAAATGATTTCTTGCTCTTTAGGTCTAAATTACAATAATGCACAGCTGTGTAGCTGCAGCTCTTGGAGACACGTCCTCGGCCATGCAAGAGGCGGGTTGAAATGCAGACAAAACAGTTCCTGTTGACACTTCTTCTTGGCTTGTCATGTTAATACATGGCAGTGTATTAAATGTATTAATCCTGACCCTCAATCAGGATGTTAGTGCTCTCCCAGGGCTCATGTAGATGCAGACATGCTTTGCTCTGTTGTGTGATATTTAGTCCCGGAGATGGTTATCTGATTTTAAACAGTAGCCAGTGCTGACGGTTGCAGGGCCAGTGTCTACTCTCTAACAAAGAAAGGTATTTTTTCGTTCCTATGATATCTTTTGAGGCTGATAGCATCTTGTGAGGAACTGGCCAAATCAGATCAGGTTGTTCAGGGCCTTGCCTAGCTGAATTTTGAGTAGCTTCAAGGAAATTACTTTACCTCTCTGGGCTCCTGTGCCACTGCTGTTCAACCTTCATGGTGGGAAAAGTTTTCTTCTATCTAACTGAGCAACAACTTGTGTCTGTTGTCTTTTGTCCTTGCGCTGTGCACCCTGGAGAAACATCTGGCTCTGTCTTACCTAAATCTTCCCACTATGTAGTTGTGGACAACATTAACATCTACCCTAAGACTTTTCTTCTGAAAACTGAGCAAACTAAATTCCCTCATTCTCTCCTTGATTATCATATGTGACAGATGCTCACCAGACTATAGGATGCCACACGAGTATGTAAAAAGAGAGGGATCGCTGGAAGGGCTCTAAACAGGAGAGCTTGTCCCTGCCTCTTTCTCCAGACCAGGACACCTATTTCTGTACCAATTCTGACAGATTTGATCTACCATGTTCTAAAAAGGTATCTTCCAGTGGCAGTTTCACTGTCTCCCTAAATGCTGGTGTCCTATGATCACTGTTGGTCTCAGCCTCCTCTTCCTTCAGCTTAATAATTCAGTCAACAACTTGATCCCTCTCTGTTCTTCTGCCTGGATTCCCTCCAGCTGGACCATATTTTTCTTCAGCTATAGTGTCCATAACTGGACACAGTGGTCAGTGGAGCAGAAAGGCCTGTTTATGCCTCCCAGAGGGTGTTTGACTCTGCAAGTGCCTTTCTCTATTTCTAAATCCTTCACTAATCCTGGGGTTCCAGCCAACAGGCAAAATGTTTGCTTAGGAAACAGCAGGATGCAAAAGGGTGGCAAATCCTTGCTTTGGATGAAGGAACATGCAGATCTTAAGGTTTTGAATTTTTTGATGGGTAGGGATGGCCAGGACAACTGCAATGAGGGGTCACTTAACCTGGTATGAATCAGAGTAGACTCCCCTATCCACTCAGCCACTGCAAACCTGGCTCCATCTCTGCCGCCTTTGTTCTGGTAGGTGCAAGGATGTGTTATCCTCCCTTGAAGGAAGGAGCTGTAACATGCTGAGCTGTGAAAGGTGAGGCTGCCACTCAGGCATGGGTTTATCATGTCAGAAGACATGTCAGAAGATCATAGGGTTATATTTGTACTGATAACTTTAGGAGCCATTGAAGGATTTGGTTTGAAACAGTTCCTTGCAGCTGGTCAACAGCAGCCTGACAGAGGTTTATGAATGTTTCTCTATCCATCCTCGGCTCTTTTTTCACTTGGTTACTTCTTTGCCATTCACAGTAGTAAAGTTTCATAATCATAAGGTTTGACCAGAATTCAGCCTTACTTGCTAAAAAGGCATACAATACTTAGTCATAATTTTAAGAGTTAATGCCTAAATAGAGAAAAAAAAAA
>VZTL01062296.1:0-20486 GCA_013400535.1 Scopus umbretta | reverse complement strand
AAAAAAAAAAAAAAAAAAAAGAACAAAACACAAACCAAAAAAGAAGCATTTAGAGAAAAATTAATAGTCTTTTGTGGGGTTTTCCTTGAATTTTCTTGCAATATTTGAAATACAGCCTCTTCGTCACCAATACTTATCTTGCATCTCTAGTGTGTACAGTAGGCTGCAAGTCCTAAGCTGAATCGTGTCTAATAGTCTCAGTTTCTTCAAAGGATATGTGTGCTCACAACTGATGTAATCAATGACAGTTCACAGGAGGCAAACACTTGCTTACAGACTTCTTAACTTCCTAACTTTACATGACCAAGATTTTCTAATCTGGGAGCTTCAAGTTAGGCAATTACATGCAAGCATTTAAAGAAGTGTCCTTGATTTCAAGAACAATGACTCACATGGGGACTGTTTTTCTAGAAATGCTTTACAAACCCCTCACTCATGAATTACCAATTTGTAGGCAGTTCATATCAGGTATATAAATATGAATAAGTTGTCTACAGTTAAATCCTTTGTTTGAAAACTGGGGCTGATTTTATTTAAGCCTTAAATTTAAACCTGGTTTTGATAATACTGTCCATATCAGATATACACATGTCCAGATCAGCTACCCATACCCTGAAAAAGGACAGTTTCTTGTCAAGAGAAGAATTTAAAGGTCCTAGATCAGGAAAGCTTATGAGTTTGTATGACATTTTGGGAAGCTTGCCAAAGCTGTAATGCAAGCCTGGCCTTTTTAAAGCTCACTCAATTGTATTATTAACCTTGGAATAAAAAAATATAGGACCATTTGCAAATCTTATTTTGATAATTAACATGCACAAGTGATAGAAAGCAAACAGCAACCTTCCCCTGGACACCTACTCTTCATTTGTGCATACTAATTACTTACATTTGCATACACATGTGAAAACAGAACGCTTTCCCCATTAGTGCTGATCACATTCCTCATTAAGTTAGGTAAATACCCCCAAAATACACACACATTTGTAGCTAAATTTAACATTATTTTACATAGACTAACAGCCAATGCATTCTTCAGGCTTTTTGGCTATCCTGGATAGTAACTTTGAAGGAAAAAAACAACTGCATGCTTTGATACTGCATGCTTTGTATCAGGAATAGCGTGGTCAGCAGGACCAGGGAAGAGATCGTGCCGCTCTACTCAGCACTGGTGAGGCCGCACCTCGAATGCTGTGTTCAGTGTTGGGCCCCTCATGACAAGAAGGACGTTGAGGTGCTGGAGCGTGTCCAGAGAAGGGCAACGGAGCTGGGGAAGGGCCTGGAGAACAAGTCTTGTGAGGAGCGGCTGAGGGAGCTGGGGCTGTTCAGCCTGGAGAAGAGGAGGCTGAGGGGAGACCTGATCGCTCTCTGCAACCCCCTGACAGGAGGGTGTCGTGAGGGGGTGTTGGTCTCTTCTCCCAAGTAACCAGCGATAGGACAGGAGGAAATGGCCTCCAGTTGTGCCAGGGGAGGTTTAGATTGGATATTAGGAAAAATGTCTTTACTGAAAGTGTTGTCAAGCATTGGAACAGGCTGCCCAGGGAAGTGTTTGAGTCTCCGTCCCTGGAGGTATTTAAAAGATGTGTAGATGTGGTGCTTAGGGACATGGTTGAGTGGCGGACTTGGCAGTGCTAGGTTAATGGTTGGACTCAATGATCTTAAGGGTCTTTTCCAACATAAATGATTCTATGATTCTCTACTAGGAACAAATAAAACTCTGACCGGGTCACCTCCTGACACTGTTGTGGTTTTAGCCTGCAGTTGTCAGATGTTGGAAAGCTGAGCAGCTGCTGGCACAGGCTGCTCATCAGCATGCAGCCAATATAACATTTTGTCTGCGTGAATTGTGAATGCAACGCTATTCAGCCCTTGCATCACTTCTGAATCAATATGGGCTCCACAGACCCTTCCGGTCTAAACATTGAGAGCGCTTGGAGGGGAGGGTGAGGAGAAAGATATATTTTTGCCTGGAAGGTAGGATGGACACTGCATTACTATAGGTGCTAGTTTGTGGGTCTGGTTAAGGAGCGCAGAGATCAGTTTGAAAAAGGTGCTGTGCAGTCATTTGGATGATTACTCAAACCTCTTACTGATACGAAGATTCAGCTCAAGAGATCATAGATGAATAGGCCATCACACCAGGATGAAAAATTAGCTTAAGCCCACAGTTTGTATTAGAAAAGCAATACCTAAATTGTGTATCGTATGCTCTGAAAATAGCTCGGTGCTGGTCTATTCTGGATTTTCCAAAGACATGAGTTCTGCAACAATCTCATTGCTCTCCTTCCCTGACCCAAGCTATCTAGCCAGCTGAGCTGGGTTTACCTCTGCCTTGCATCACCAGAGCCATGCAAGGGAGTCACAGAATATCAATGTATCTGTCCTGTTCTGCAAACATATTGCTGCTTCCAGGTATACTGCTGCAAGTAGAAGTGTTGGCATAAAGATGGCAATTTGTTGAAACCCTGAGAATACTGAGTATTTCATTAAGGAGTAGGAACACACTCATTTACCTCATGACAAGAAGCTCTCAGTGGGGAAGCTGAAAGATGCACCTCCAAAAATGGTGGTGTTTAAAGAATGCTTTAATGATCTACAAGAGATGGTGAGCAGGGAAAGAGGGGAATTTGCAGGTAACAACTACTATGGTTTCCAAGGTAGGAGAAATCTAAGCAGAAGGAGCCTTCCAAGCTGGATAAACAGCAGAGGAAATTCAGTGCTGAGATGCAAAAAGAATGGACAATATCTTGAAATACTCACATTTATTTAATACAGCTGGCTATGCAAATTCTACATTAACTGTTTCAGCTCTAGTAGAAGATCTGTGAATCATTATAAACATCTTAATGAAAATATTTATTGTGGAGACAATGTCAATTGAACAAAATTCTCCATAACAGAGAATAATAAAGAAAATTATAGAAACCTGTATAAATCAAAATACCGTTTCACCTTGAATGCCACGTGCAGTTCCAGGCACCTAAACTCAAAAGTGGACACAGCACAAATGGAAATGATTCTGTAATTTGTAGCAACAACTATTAAAAAGTGAGATCATTCACCTTAGAGAGGAAAAAAAATACCTAGGCTGATAAATAAGCTATACAAATGAATCAGCTGGAGAAATCTGGTTAGCACTTTCTGAAAATGTTAGAACAAACAGTATTTCCTGAAATTCAAAGGCAACGAATTTTAAACTGGAAAGCAAAACATTTTTTGCAGTAAAATCATAATTAGTCTTTGGATTGTATTGCTACATGATATCATGGTGATCATAAAGTTAATAAACTTAAAGATGTTGTTTATTAGAGCTAACAAACCTGGGATTCCTACAGATTTGTATCCTGTTCTTGGATACAAGAATATCCCTTGTCTCTTCCCTTGTCTCATTGCCACCTCTCCTACCTGCTGGATTAAGAAAATGGCCTGTGTCCTGGGCAGGGGACACATACTGATGAGTTAATAGGTATTTCCTCAAGGGATGAGATTAACATGCTAACAAAACCTTCCCTCTTTCTTCTTTCTTTCTAAAAGGCTGGTGGATCTTGGCAGCGTGGAGACTTCTCTGGTTGAAACTGAGCAAGATGTTCAAAAGAGAAACAGATAGGTGGGTTATCAGATTGAATGAAACAAGGACACAAGAGTCCTGCTTGTCCTTAGAGCAATATAATTTGCTCTAGGCTGCAGTTCCATTTTCATCATGGAGTAGCTTCTAAGGAGACTGGTCCCAGAATGCCACCAGGTCTGGGATATTGCAAAAGATTTTGTGCGCATTTCCAGTATTGGCTGAGGACTGAAGTCACACAGTGCTGCAGCACCAGCTGGATGGGGAGCCAGAAATATGCCACCGATGAGGATGGCTCTTCTCTTGCCCCTTGCCTGGCTTCAAAGCCAGCTGGAGGGGCACTGAGAGATGGAGAGCCATGCCTGACTGAATGCAGAGGTAGAGGATCAGTAGGTTTGCTGGCCAAATGCCAGGGCTGAAGCCCAGATTTGGCATATGAGAACCTGAAAAAGTTGCAGACCAGCCAGATTAGGAAATTTTGCCAATGTATTTCTGTTTGTTGGAAAGATCATGTGTCAAGCTACGCTTGCTAACTCTTCCAACTGCAAGAGTTATATTCTCCATTAGGTGTGGATATTTACTTTATATTCTGATAAGCTTTTTATTTGCTCTGACCTCTTCTCTGAGAAATAAGGATGTTTTGTTTCTGATACTCCTTTTTCAGCTTGCAATACTAAAAGAGCATATGCTGTTTCAAGAGAGTGAAGAGAGTGTACTTTCAGTCCAACGTCACTTACTTGGGATCAGACAAAACTATGTGCAAAAATAAAATGTCTCCAAAAGACATTTTATTGTCTCTACACATCTCTTCTGTACAAACATGGAACAATTTGGAAAATAAAATGTCTTCTGCCATCACACTCAGGTCGAGAGTCTTCAAAATCAGAAAGTGCAATAAAAAGCAAAGTTTTCTGAGCTGTGGAGCATCTTGTGCAAATAACCTGGTTCTTATCTTCACCCTACTATTACTTGTGGAGAGCAGTTTTGAAAGATTTAAGTGGTACATTTTGATCTAGAGCCCTCTGAATCCTCTAGTTTGCACAGAAAACTTTTCCATCAGTGTTCCTTAAGCCTACTGTGAAACAACCTTAGGAGCTGAGTTTGCAAGCCATATTCTGCCTTTACTGTAGGGAGCCAGTAATAGATTGAGTGCTGCCATGAGTTTTGGGAAGCAGAAATTGTGGGGCTCCAGTGAGAACAGATTTCCATGAAAAAGTCCCAGTTGTTACCATTGAAAAAATCTGAGTTTGATAAATTTAAAGGGATCTGTACTCTTCCTGATTATCTGTACAATATCTGTAAACATACTGAGACAGTCCTTTTGTAGGATTTACATGGGAAAAAAAAGTGTAGAAATGAATGAGTTTTACTAAGAGGTCAGACATATTTGCAGTTTTTTCAAGGGAGATTAAGTAGCAAGACTTTGAAGTGGGAGGTGTAGAAATGCATCCCTGAAATTCTCTTTTTTCTGTCAGTTTAGGAAACGTACGTGTGTGCCAGAGTATCTCGTTGTTCTTCTGATGTTTTTATCAGATCCATGCAAAATGCAGTTGGTTCCAGCCTTGAAATGCAAATTTGTCTTACACTGCTCTTGCTGCCAGTAGGAAGACTAAAAATACATATGTAATGATGTTCCTGGAACGCTTGCAAATGCCTTTAGATGATGATTCCAGTTTTTTTGCTGCTATCCAAAATAGTGTTAATTTCACAGGCTTATTTTGACCAAAATGTATGGACTTGTATTTAAATTAAAAATTCCTCTGTGGATAAAATGACTTAACTATTAGAAGAACTTTGCCAAGTAGGTAGGTCCCCAACATGAAGCCTGGAAAAAAAAAAAAAAAAAGAAATAAGAATTAGGTTTTGCCAATTTGATATGCCTACATCTGGTTTCGTGATTTTCTTGTTGCTTTAGACAATCTTTTTGGTATTAGAATCCCAAAAGAGCCCACAAGGCTGGTAATTCAGGAAGGCTTATAATTGAGGCAGGTCTATTTAATTTCGTTGAACAGAAAAAAATGAGGAAAGTAACGAAAAAGTTAGAAAAAGAAGCGTAATCATCATAACTAAAGGCAGTTGTTACAAAGGCTTCTGACTAATGCCAACAGAGATTTTGAAAGTGGGGATATTTTAAGGCTGGTGCCTAAAAATATGGATTTAGGAAAGCGTACAGAAGTGACTATTTAAAACTTGGAGTCAGGAAAATTTTTCTGTTAAACACATATTTAGAAACTGGCCTGAGTGGAGGCAGAACTAGATTGATTTCAAGAGCCGAGGTACTGTGTTTCAAGGAGACTGTGTTTATTTTGACGGGAACCAGGAGCACTCAGACCTTCTGAAAAACAGGCATGTTAAAGACTTTGCTCTTATAAACCTAGAAGGGCAAGATAGGACATAGTTAGGTTGGGCTTAATGTCATATTTTTAAATAGAGCTGTAATTGTGGAAGTCATCTTGCCCAACTTCAAATATACAATGTGGATGTTTCTGTTTGTCTTAGTTGTCCACTTTGTCTTCAGTCAATGGAGAGAAGAGGCATGACAGAGAATGAATCATCTCCTTGAGTAGGTACCTAAAGCTCGTCACAGGAATCTTCCCCTACAAGGGCACATTTCTCTCCATGCCTCTAAAAGGAGTGTAGGGTGGGTGTCAAAACCACAGATGTCTGAAATTTGAAGACATACATCTTGTCCTGGATACTAAAATCCAAGCACCAACCTGTGAACATTTTACTTCAACCTTTATTCTTCCTTTCACTACTTTTACTGTATGATATGATGATGCCCCTTTAATGATTTATTTTCTGTGGTGTGCACAGGTGGAAGACATTTATGCTACTTGATAAATTTAACCTCATACTTGGTACAATAAAGAAAGTGAAAGTGCACTTAAGAGTTATAAAAAATCTTGGCGCTCAAACCATAAAATTTCTGCAGTGTGGGTATTTCAGGTGTCTTATTGCTGAAGGTGCTTAAACTAGCCTAAATGGTCATTGATGATAGGAAATCAGCATCAGTCGTATAGTAAATCTATGTGTTGTCTGGTTAGAAATGAGAGGTTAAATACCATGAGCAATGATATGAGCTAATGGTACATAAAGAGTTGTGAGCAATACCACATACCAAACTCTGGAGAAAGAGGCTTTAAGGTAAAGCTAATAAAACAGATAATGTGGTTAACCTGGAGTTATTAAAGATGAAATTCAATTCCCAGAAAATTCTTGGTATTTTGACAAGAACACACTTTACTATTATAACTACAATTTCTAAAAATGCATGGCAGTATCACTCAGACTTAAACCTAAATATAGTTTGATAATTTGCTGCAGAAAAGGATTTGAAATTATATACAGTACCAACAAAGAAAATAAGTAACTGAAATGCTTGGCAAATTACAGGTTTTTAATGAGAATCAACTCAGCTTCATTTTAAATTACTATAAAGACTGAAGGTCATTTCAGTCATCAGACAGTCGTGATTTATTCCCTAGAAACTAATAGGCACACTCCAAACCTAAACAGAAATGAAGGACTTGCAGAATATTACAGTATTACATATTGGCACTTAGGAAGAAGGCTTCTCGTGTGAAGGCAAATTACTTTTTTTACCTGTAGCATGATAATTATTTGAAGGAAAAAAAAAAAAGCAACAAAAAGGCAGAAAGTTATTTCTGAAATAAAATGCACCAACAAAATAAGAAATGGAATTGAGTGAGAAAAATACATTTGCCAAGGACAGAATCAGACAGGAGGAAGAATTTATAGCCCTGTACTAATTCTGTAACCTCAGATCCTGAGCTGGGTGGAAGAATGACAGGAAAGGACCTTATCTAATAGATGCGACAGAAGTGATGAGAATGAAGGATGATAATCTTCACCTGAACTGCTACCAAAGATTCATATTCATAGAGTTTAATGTTAAACTTTCTCATAAAAATGAAGTGTTTGCACTTAATATATTTAGAAATTAGAACCAGGAAGAGCTTCTCCTTCTATCTCATCCTCTATAGCTTTTTGGCGTAAACTAAATGTCTTAAATATGCTAGGGAAATCAGGTAAGTGCATGCTGAGATTGTTTGCTTATTCACTCACATTACCAAATTGAAAGGGTTGTAAATGTGTTTGTAAACAGTAAGTTATGGGCTTATGAATTTGCTGTGCTTTGGAATTATGCAAGTCACGTAGTCTTATACATTTACTCTTGCAGTATTTTCAAATTAAACAAGATCAGGCAGGGAATGGGAGCCCTGTTTGCTGCAAATAATGTTAGGGTCAGTGTTTCGGTAGCTGGCAGTCTGCCCTTTAAAATAGTAGAGCAACAGGGAATGAATCAGCTTTACCAGTATTTAAACCTCAGCCTTTTATTTAATTGTGCAAGTGTAATTTGGTCTGTTTTGCTTAAGCTTCTGAAAAGTTCAAGGAAGCTATTAGGATGCCTGAATTGCAGCATGGCTTGGGGGTCTTTTTTGCCTTCAACTCTTTGATCCTCTCTCTCATGTTGTAAGGGCAGCCTAGCCAACAGCAGCTCATCTTCAACATTTCCTAGCTTGGTCTGTGGCGTTGTTGACCTGAGAGTTCCTAATGGACCTAAAGTGGTATAGTCAAAACTGAAATTTTATTCCTTCCCCTACACCAAACATTCAGTTACTCTATTTCTTCAGCCATGGTGAAATTGCGTGTTCTCTCTTGCTCTGCTGGATAGGTTTGGCTTGACTCTGACTCTCCTCTGAGCCCCCCCAGCACAACCAGATCTAAGCTATACCATTATGGGGGATGCAGTGTCTTTAGGGTTGGGCTTGTCTGCAGGGGAAATCTCTTGTTCAGGTCATTCTCATCTCACACCCTCATTTCTTCCTCTTACCCTGACAACCTCTTCTTCATACATGTATATCCTTTTAAAACAGAGGTGAAGTGGCTGTTCCTGTAGTTTAACATTTAAGGGAATAAGGCACCTTATCCCTTTTTTGCATTCCTTCACTGGAAATCTCCCGCTCAGTGTTCAGCTCAAAGCACTCATGCACTTTCACAGACCTCCACAGACTTTTCCAACCCTGCTGATGGTCTCCTAAACCTACTGAGTATGGCCACACAGGCACAGTCTATAGACTTCATGTCTGTTTGTTAAAAATATTATCTTCTTGTTTTCTTCCTTTCTTCTCCTCAGTCTCCTAACTAGAGAAGGGGGAGCAGACTAGATGACCTCCTCAACTCCTTTCCAATCCTTTTTTCTGTAATTCTGTAGGTAAAACCCATAATGTATTCATAGACCCACTTCAGTACTCGCCTTCACATTTTTCTTGAAAGCCGTCTGCAGTGCTGCCAGTGACAAAGGAGCCAACCTTGGCAATGATTAGGCAGATAGTTTAATGAGGCTGCTGCTTTTCAGGCTGATCAGATTGTTTGATGGTTCTTTCTATGTCTCCTTCCTTCTACAAAGTCTCATGCCTGAAATCTCTGTGTCAGCAGCTCCCTCTTGGTCAGATATTTGCACAGTATCCAGTGCATTGATGCCCTGGCTCCCTTATGCTTCTAGGTAAAGATAAAAAAGTAAAGACAATAGTTCTGAGTGAACACAGTTTGATGTTTCACACCAAGTATGAGCAAAGGTAAAAAATTCTGGTTTTTTCAGCACTGAGACGTTCTCACATACTGAATTGTAGCTTTTGTGGTTTAAAATGAGTCACTAAACCAATCAAAGAATGTGCATGTATTGCATAAAGTAACAGATATGACATAGATTGACAAAATGAATTCAGGAACTAAATTTCTCCATCTTGACTGATAGTCAAGACTGCAGAAAAAAAGTATCTACTGCTGCTTTGAGGGGTGTCTGTGGTGTTTGGTAAGCACCTTCAACACCGAAATATTTACTATATAAAAAGAAAACCCTGCTAGCAATGTCTGAATGCAAGAACTGGACATTAACACATTGCTTTCGATAAGTAAAGGCTTATAGCCACAACCAACACGATCAGATGCAAGTCTGGAGTCTGGACCTTAATGCCACCCTATTTGGGTTAATTGTTAGTGTTAATTCCCATCACCATGTCTGTCAGGGCACAAAGATCTTCAGCTCAGGACTAAGCATGAGACCTAGGAGCAGAATTCACCTTCCGGCTCTCATCCGCGTAAATATAAATGCTGAGATCAATTATACAATACCCAGGCTCTTTGCTGGCTTATTTCTCTTCTAGTGAGGAATTACACTTTCCAGAAGTTCAGTTTTTCTTAAACTTCTCAGAAGCTGGGACAACACTATCTAATGGAGATTGCATACCTTTGGCGTGTCTGCAACCACGAATAAAATGAATTCAGCCACCCAAGATGTGTGATTACTTCTGCATAGCCATATTGCTTGAGGCATCCTGCTGTCTTTATTGCAAACCAATCCTCACACTTATAAGGATATCACACATTTATTTTGCAATTTGAATGTGACTAAATTTTTTTTTTTTTCCTGATTTGGAAGCAAAAAAATACCAAATAAGTGGCTGCTTCACCTCTGATCAGCTGATGATGGTGTGTGCAAAGGTATGAAATGGAGAAAAAGATGTTGGCTGCAGGTAAGGTAAAGGATTAGAGTGCTGTGACCTGTTTAGCCATTGACTGGTTAGAAGAGAGGAGTGCAGAGACTCCTGGCAAGGGAATGAAACAGATGGACAACTTTGCTCGAACCAGAACTTTTTTCCTCTCAAAGAGAGAAATGCTGGAAAATCTGTGATGAAGGAGGTATAAATGAATATTCTAGGAAACCAATAAGATTTGGGATGTAACTTTAGCTGGTGTGAACTGGAAGTTAATGGAGCCGTGGATCGGGGATTAGATCTATTGCTCTTTTCTTATCTCTCCTTTGAGTGAAGTGGTTGAGGAAAAAGCAGTGTTGCCCCTGGCCAGGTCTGTGAATAGCAATGTGTCTGCATGGTTATCAGATAAGTCAGTGGGTAGAGCAAAGAAAACATATTCCAAGATATATGTAGCATATGTGGCAAGATAAATCAGGACACTACATTATACTTTGCAAATGTATTCCTAGCCTTAAATAAAACATTTGCTACTAAAAGAATCATTTTAAGAAGGTAACCCAGAGCCAGACTGTGGCTGCAAATCAGGGACATAATCAGATGGCAGGATTGCCCATTTGGGTCCAAATTCAGCCCTTCTGCAATCTAGGGCAATTCTTTTGCACTCCGACACCGAATATGCATCTGGCAGCCAGTTTTTGTGCTTCCACTATATCCAGGGCACGCAGAAACATTACTTCCCATGCCATGCAGCGTCTTACTGCTCATGGGCTGCTAAAGGATTATCAGTATTTTGGGTGATTTGCAGAGAACTCCAATAACATTCTTTCACTGAGCCCTGTGCATGAGATAACAATGAAAATGTATTTCAGGCTGGAAATAATGCCTCCTATCTCTTACCCAGTCAAAAGCAATTCTATTGCAGCGAGGTACTGTACTCTGAGATGGATTTTAATCTCCCTTATACCAGTGGAAATTAGAGAAAGTTCAGGTAGAATCAGTAGAGTTGCAGCAACATAAATCAATTCCTTTTTCAGCTGTGCATGTAGAGAGAGAGAGACTTTTTTCCAAATAAAGAAGGATTGAAAGGCAGAATTCTCTCTCCTTATATCGTTGTCCCTGTATATACTGATGAATTTCAGGTAGAATGAATCAAGACAGGGTGAAGCACAAAGGAGATCAAGTCATGTTGACAAGAAGTAGTTGGTGACAACAGGAGTTAATGCCAAGGAGGCTGAGAGAGGATTTAGTGGTTATGGCACTAGTACATGGAGGGAGATAAGGCAGAAACAGTCAGCAAAGAAGCAGCAGGAACAGATTCAGCAAAAGACAAAAGCAATGAAAGGAGCAGCTCAGTGATTAGGAGAGTAAAAACCACTTAGGGGTATTTGTTCCCATCACCGCATGTGCTCGGCTGCCATTGCAGTAGAAGAGGACCGTGTCTTGACAGGAGAATTGAGCCCTTTTAGCAGGAAGGATATTTGCTGCGATCTATATAGTCAGGTAGTTACAGAGCCCCCATTGCCATCATTTTTGATGGCAGGGGCAGTGCTAAAATTCAAATTGCTGTATGCAGGTGAGGTTACCCGTTTTGCATGGCAACCTCGCCATGCCGCGGAATCAACGGAGGGAAGGTTTCACCTCATGACTCTGTGGTGGGCTGATATGGGGGCTGGTGAGCTGAGGGGCTGGCCCTGTGGCTCTGTCATTTGGTTTCTACTACTAATATCATTCATGAACTTTGTACTATAATTTACTCCTTTAGCCTCTGTCAGAAGATTGTTTTTCATAAGGTCAGTGGCATTTTTCAAAGAGCAAGCCAGCAATTTTTGCAGGACACTGCAACCACATTTAGATGCTATCCCCAGCCAAACAATGGGGTGCTCAGAGCATTTCTGTACCAACATGAAGGGAAAAAAAAAAATAGAAAAGAATTTCTGTGTGCTTTTGAACTACTTGGAGCGTTCCTTCAGCTAACCGATTCAAAGCATCGGAGACAACATGCACAAAACTGCTGAATAGGGATAAAAGAAACACAGATTCAATGCTTTTGCCCAATTGAGTGCATCCTGCTGCAGCTTTCTGACAACAGTCTGGTGCTATCTCTTAGTGACTATATAAAAAAGGTCTCTAAAGCCCTAGCCCTGCCGACCAGCACACGCTTGCAGAGAGAACAAGCTGCCAGCCCTAAGCATGTGTTCAGCCCAGAGGACTGATAATTATCATTTCTCTCCTGAAGCACCTGGAAGGCATGATCATGGTCCAAGACCCCCCAGAGTTAGGTGTTGATCCACCCCAAAGAATAAAATTTTACTTTTTAATAAGACAAAGCAGGTGGAAGCTGGCAAATTGTGGCTTTTATCTAGCAGAACATCTTTTTCAGTACTTACATGTTTGCTTAAATGTGAGCCTTTATCGAGTACCATAAGAGAGGCACTCACCCATGTGTGAGCACAGCTGTGTACTCACTGTGCTCAGCTGTCCTTTGGACAAGGAAAGATTTGAAAGATTTTAGCTTGCAAGACCAAATCCTCACCTCTGCTACCCAAATGGAAGTCTTCCTCCATTACAAGTAGTTTTCAGCATGGAGATTTCAAATGTACAATATCAAGAGTAACACCAAAAGAGGTTAAAAAGAGTGGACAATACCCCAGTTTAGCAGAGAGAGCAAAAAACAACCTCCTTCTCCTTTTTTGTTCCTGCTTTTAACTTATGCCAACTGCCCCAAAATCTGTTCTGGCAGCTGGGAACCAGCAAGCCAAATCTGGACACATGCATTTCCAGCAACAGCCCTTGATGAGCAGCCACATCACTTTTCCTGGTCAGAGCGAAACCACATTACTCTGGACATGCCGGTTTTTAGGATTGCAGCCACAGTCCTCCTGTGATCACAGTGACCTTGGGGCTGTTTTGTACTGGCAACATGCTGCAAAACAGCTACAGTATAGCTGAGGATGAGGCCCATGGAGTTGGTCAGTGTAATGATTTACATTTGGTATGAGCATCACCCAGCTCCGAGCAAAGCCGTGCCAGAACACTGGTGAGAGCCGCGTTGCATTCAAATGAGAGCTTGAAAAGCATTTTGAGCTGTTCAGATTGTAAATACATCTGCATCAACATCCTTTGTCCATGTTTATTAAGGGCACGTATCTCTATGTACCAGTGCATAATTTTAAGTTCACCAATGGCATGCAAACATTAAGACAATACAGACTTGGCCACCGATCTGTGGAATCTATTACCAAAAAGGGCCAAGAAACCACCCTAAGAAACCATTCAGCACAGATGACTTCTATGAGACTTGTCCCATCTCATGCAGCAAGTTAATTTCCCACAGAAAATAATTGACAGAGAATGACAGTTGCAACCCTTGGTGAGAGAGAAAGAGACTGTCTCTGTATCGCGAGGCATATTTTTATGAGATTCTGGAATGGAGCTGGTCTGGAATAATTGCTGCTGGAGACACGGAGAGGCACTGAAAGCACCAGCAGGCATTTTTGACTAAACCCAAGAAATTCTTAAAATGTAAAAAGCAGTGTGAAAGAAAAAGGGAAAAAAAAAAAAAAAGAAAAAAAGAGAGAATAAAAAAACCCCACTAACCTCCCCCAACCCAAACCCTGCAGTTGAGAAGAAAAAGGAGCCCTCTGAAGACAGACAGTAAAGTCAACTCCCTGGAACTAAGAGTTCTTGCAATCAGAGAAGACACAAGTGTGAATTTTTTTTGCCTCATGCCCTGGAAAAAAAGTCTTTGATATTCTGGAGGGAATTAGAAAAAAAAAAATTGAAAGCGAGTGAACTTTGCTAACAGCCTTCTCCCCTTCCCTGCCCTTTGGCAAAAGTGTTGGTATTAATTTATGCAGTTGCTGTGCAAAACTGGTCAGATATTTTCTGACAGAATGCTTTCCTATTTGAAAATGCTGTTTTGCCCAATATTAATTATTTTTCTAGAAGTTTCTTGTCTCCTTTCTGAAGCTGGATCTGATTTATTAATATTTATTAATGTCTGGAGTTTTACCTTATAGGTATCACCCAGACTAATTGTTCAGCTGTGAAAGGGGCTTAGAAATGTATGATGCTCAGGTGGGAGTGCCAACACATGCAGAAGACCTGTAGCCACCTTTTAAAAGCAACAGCAGAAATCAGCAATGCACTTGCCTCTGTTGCTTCAGGTAGTTTATTACTTACTTAGAAAATTCAGGAGTAAGTTCAAACCTGAATAATTCACTTGCCCAGTACACACTTCAGTCATCAGATGTTTTTCCCTGCCGCTGAAAGCTATCAAAAAGAGGATATCCTATCTTTGAAATCCTTCCTCTTACCGTGTGAAATACAGGGGGCTTGTAAGCCTTCCTTCTACAGCATTTGCAAATGAGCCATATACGCAACGTGGGGAGCAGAGTAGCTCTCTTCCTATGTGGCGAATGGCATGGAATAGCATCCAGGAATTTTTCTTTTCCTTTTAGTTATTCCTCTCATGTAGTTACTCCTGAGGTCCCCTTTCAATGCCTGCCGGGGTATAAGGCACCCCAAGAGCGGGAAAGCCTTACTCTATGGGATGTGAGCGGTTGGTTCCCCAGCACAGCTCTCCTCACGGCTGATTTTTAGATCACACATTGAAATGATTAAAACTGACATCAGCTGCAAAAATGGCTATGTTTTCCCATTAAAAGTGGTTGGGTTTCATTGCCACTAAAAAAAAAAAAGTATAAAGGATTTTGCATTGGATTTTGCATCTTTGGTCTGCACAGTTAAGACTTCTATGCACCTGTTGGTAACATAACGTTGCCTCAAGAATGAGATTTCCTCTAAGCATCTGCTTCAGCTGATTGAATATTCTCTTGCTGTGTAAGAGTAGCCCATTGTCTGATGAATACATGTTATTTAATTTTTGAACAACACGTCAGGGACTCCTACGGCTTGCGTATGCAAATTCCTCACAGCCATAAAAGAGCCATCATTTTTGCATCTCGACGGATCACTTTTAAGAGATAAGGCAGATAATTAATTTTTTTTTTAAAATATGAAAGTGTGATTTAACACAGAGAACAATGAACTAGATGTGAAAAGTTTGCAGAATTAAGAGCACTGGCAATGCAGATCAGGCTTACTCACAGAGAGTCTTTGTTGTGGACACATTGATATTCTAGATAAGTCCAGACACTTCTGGTTTTTTGTTTGGCTTTTTATTCCTGATCTGCTTTAGGGTTCTTTCTTTCTTTCTTTCTTTCTTTCGTTCTTTCGTTCTTTCTTTCTTTCTTTCTTTCTCTCTTTCTTTCTTTCTCTCTTTCTTTCTCTCTTTCTTTCTTTCTTTCCTTCTTTTTCTTTCTTTCTCTCTTTTGAGGTTGTCTGAGGTTTTACAGTAACAGTTCTGAGATGTACAAATTACAGTGCTAAACACAAAATGAAGTGGAAATGGGAAATTAGTGTACTGCACAGTAAAGTCTGGCTGATAGATTGCTGCAGTTCACTTTAAGCTTGCTTTGAAAACAATGCTGCTTTAAAAGTCAACTTTGTGATCTGACTTTCCTTTTCACTTCGGAAAGAAAAGAAAAAAAGAAGAGAGACTTGTTCTTAACGTGAATTCACTTGGCATCATTACTTTGAGATAAAACCCTAGAAAAGACAAGCCAGTTTGGCACTTTTGCACAGGTTCCCAATTTAAATTAAAGCCTTCCTGAAGAGACAGCCCCAGGCTGGTGTAAATCAGGAGCAGCAGTCCAGGGGCTGGGAGAGCATACACTGATCCAGATGGCATATGCCAGTCTCATGACTATCAGAACACAGGAGGTTGCTGTGGCTACAGAGGGAAAAAAGTGTGACTTTTCCAGGACCTTCCCCACAAATCAGCAATGTCCAGCACTGGCAGATTAGCAAGTGTGCTTCAAGCTGACATATAAATATGAATGACTGGGCAGGAGACATGGTATCAAAAAGCCCTAACAAGCCCAGTTTATCCTGGATGCAGTCTGTTTGCCTGCCTACCATCCAATCCTTTAGTGGCAGCGGAGTTGAAATGTTGGCTATGATAGTCCTAAAATGGCCAGAGGCAATGTTTCTCCATCACGGGTGAGCAATTCATGGACCGAACGGACTGCCTACAGTAAATGTTCAGTATTACTGTAAACCTGATACACTGCCCTCAGTAAGCCCTTTCCCAACTGGATAAGCAATTATCTCTGTCAAGGCTGTTTGATAATGCTTTAGACCTATCCTGCATTTCTATGAGGTGACACGTTTTGAGTGATATTAAATAAGAACTCTAGCTGCAGTCAAAGCAGCTAATAACCATCCCTTGGGGCCTTTCAAAAACAGATTTATTTTTTTTTCCAAATGCCAGTATCAGCATTACTACATCGACCTTGTGCAATGTGGAATAATGCAAAGATTTTCTTTCTCTTAGAGGTTTAAGTACCGTAGACAGGTTATGCAGTTGTGTTTTACTAAAACAACAGGGATTTTTCTTCATAAGCTGATTCATTCAGTCTTCTTCCTGATACATAGAAGAGCTAAAATGCTAGAAACAATTTTGGACTAGTTGCTTAGAAGACTCAGGGCAGGTTATGGCTGTTATGCGGGGTGCAGAGGCCTCCTTAACCACATGTTGAATAATCTTGTATGCAACTGGAGTGCAATCTGGAAAATAAGAAAACTGGAGGCTCCTCAGTCTGCTGAGTAGATCCCCTTGTGCAAAGCAAGAGCCTCAAGAAAGCATTAAAACAATGCAGCTATTGCTCATTTCTTCTTCCTATTAATGGAATGAAAATAGGTATGTTTTGTAGTCACTAAAAGGAATACCTACACCGCGTCTTTTCTGACCTGCTCATTATAACAGTAAAAATTGTAGCAAGACCCTTTTTTCTCATGATTTAATTTATATAAGGTGTAACTTACTGCCTGGGCACCGACAGATTCTGCAAAAATTCACTGCTTCATCAGCCAGGTCGGTGGTCATTCTGATGTGCGAGATCCTGCTATGAAGGGATTGTTACCTACTCCTGTGTCACTGCTATATGTCCCTAACCTCTCCAGGGCATGTCTGGCCTACATATATATATATATACACACATATATACACAAAGAGTCTCCTCCTTCCTTTGTAGTCCCTGTTAATTTGCTGAATGTCTATTTTCTCTATTTGATGCTCAAATCAAAAATTTTCAGGGTGATGCTATTGCTTGACAAGTTTATGCCATGTCTGTGCCCCTTTCTACCATATCACTGATAACACCATTGACACCAGCACAAACTACTACACCAACAACTTTGTAGAGAAGGAATGGAATTAAGGGTGAAGGCAACACTATCTGAGATGACCCTGAGTATACGAGATACCCAGTAGGACTGGCAGGTATATATCACAGTGTCCTACAGCTGGCTGGAAGCCAAGTGCCTCTCTCCGGGGTATCTAAATTAGCACGGGACACTATGTCTTTAGGCAGCTGAATGCCAACCTAAGTGTCTTACCTAAAGTCACAGATTATAACCTGCCTATCCAAACCCATTGCCTTCACCACATGATCCAACCTTCATCTCAAATCCCTACTTGTCAAAGATTAAAACGATGCTCAGGTTATCTGCTGCCAAATTGCCACTTCTAGAAGTATGTGCTGCCTCTCACTAGAGGTAGCCTGGAAGGTTACAACCAAGTTCCTGGTAAATGTAACTGGGAAAATAAAGGAATGGCAGCAGATTTTTCCCACAAGTCACAGTTTATCATTGGATTCAACAAGGAGACAGTTAGCAGGGAGCGTGTATCCACATGGGAGGTGAGGTAATGCAGGCAGAAGCATTAAGTTTCTGTCGGTCACATTTTCATAGCTGATGGCACAAAATGCAATTAGAGAGGAAAAAAATCAGATTTAGTGACTTCCCATCCATAAACACATGCACTCAAGCTGCATTTTATGCCAGCTGCACAGTCAAACGCAAAGTATTGAGCAACTGTTTGAGACCAGCTCCTCAAGTCTTAGGCCAAGATAAGAAATCAAGGCCAGTTATCTCAATGAGGAGGAGATTAAAGATTAGAGATGTCTCTCTAAATATTCATAGAGTGCTTGAAGCACTCTGTGGATATCAGTGTAAGAAAAAAAAAAAAAAGAGAGAGAAAAAAAACAAAAAAAACCCTTGGTAGTCCTTGAATAAGATTTCATTCTGAACTACAGACTCATTTTCAGATTTTATTTTCTGACTTAGTCAGGACCTGGGAGGGACAGTAGCCAATTTTTGTCTGAAATGGATGGCTTTTCTGCAAACTTGTTACATCACCCACTTCTTTAAACACACTAGGACCTACTTAACCTTTGTAACGTCCAGTACCGAAGTGGCATCTGACTTTGTTCTTCAGTTTTAAAAGGAAATAAATTGTTTAGATTTCTTATCTTGGTCTAAGATTTTGAGGAATTGGGGTCTCCAAGTGGGTAGAGCAGTTTACAAACTGAGGCTCTGATTTCTGCTTGAGCTTCTAGGAATTACAGTAATGCACTCTTTTTGATAGTGATGAGAAAAAGGTTTATCTTTGTCCAAAATCACGTTCAAGGAAAGAGTAATTGGGTCATACTGCTGCAATATTTATTTTTAGATAGTTCTATTTTAAAGTATTTCCACCCATTGTAATTTTTAAAAATGCAAAAATTAAGAACATATATGTACAACTCCATTAATGTTTTTTTCGTTTATTTGTTCTTTAATGTAACAGAAAAGTCTGTCAGTCCTTTGTCTGTCCTCTGTTTGGCTGCCACTGAAAAATGAAATGTTATAAGGTATTTCTAACATGGCTTAAGTTACATCTAGAATAATAGTTGTGAGTGCAATTGTGTTATCTGAAAGGGGGTGCGGAGAGATTGCTTTAACCCTCAGTTGAAACCATTACACTGAAGATTTCCAATGGAACTTTAGCCACGTAAGAGTTAAGTGTTTGATCCAAGTTACTTGTCTGTAGGAACAGTAAAGTGGAGGATATTTTTACAAGGCTTTTCATCTTGCCTTGAGATAGATAACCAAACCAGTAACCTGAATCCCATCGGGAGCCTACCTGTTTCTAGTGAAGGAGTTACTTAATGAGGTATGACTTAATTAGTTTGTATTTGATGTCTGGCTGTTGGATAAATCCTACCAAAGTGAACGTTTTGAAAAGACAGACTAAAACCACATCACAAAGAATATTCACATAGGGAGGAAGACATGTATAAATCAGACCACTTCTCTTCCTTCACAGACATCATCACTCACAAATCATCTTCTGTGTGAGTTATAAAAATAATTAATGGTCCAATTATAGCTTATTTTTTTCCCACAGTACTTCAGACAGCTAATGTGTGTAGGCATGCTCAGAAAATCCCAGAAAGTGTCTGTTTGCATCTGTAGGAGCCTGGAGATCTTTGAAAATCTGGTCCTAAGGGGATTTAAAAATTCTGCCCTGTGTTTTAGCCTTTATTATGTGAACTTTTCTGCTGTCATGTTCATCTCTTACACTAATGAAATGTAATGTAATAGAAGGAGTGAGGATTTTTTTTCCCCCAAACATGTTTGGAAGCTACACAGCAGCATTTACAAACTGCTTTTTGACTAGAGTGATTCAAAGACAGTGATTTGTGAACTCCAGTAATATATGTACAAATCTGGTTTGTTAAACACTAGCTTTCCCAAACAAATCACCAGCTTCAACAGCTTGTAGTAATCTACTCAGCACGTATGTGTTGCAGGGATGCTAAAGCTTGGACTACTTATGCAACAAGAAAAGGTTGTTGGTAAATCCCATAATATTGCTTTTGTCTTTAAATAAAATACGGTGTGAATGCAACATAAAAACAGACATCAAACATGCTGCCTGATAATTTGGCTTGGATTCTAATCAACAGCATGTTTACTCAAGTGAAACATGGTGATAAATACACTGAATCAGAGGCACATTGTGATTCACTGCAAAATCCTCAGTGTTAAATGGGCTTTTTTTTTCTCCCCCTAATTGAAGCTCTTTCATTACTTGAACAGAGACAACAGAAAGCAGTTTCTTCAAGGAACCTTGTCAGTCAAACTCTGGATTTATCAAAGTCTACCCAATGAGCCTGAAGCTTCTATAACATTACTTGTAGAAAGAATTATTTAAAGACAACTTTCACTGAAAGTCCTGGGGGTCTTTGGTTTTTTTGTTTGTTGAGTGTTTTTCCTTAAAAAAAAAAAAAAAAAAAAAGGTTTGTCTTCAACAAAATTTCTTCCTTATAATTTTCCTTAATTTCATTTACATGACTGAGAGTCAGGAATGCCACCATGGAGTCATGGAGAAGTATGAAGGGAAGAAGTCTTCATAGGGGACTTGTTTAGATTTAGTTAAATACTTGCAGTGAAGATATAGGAGACTTATTTCAGAGTCATTGCGTTTTATTGCTTGGTCCTCTGGGTAAACCAAA
>VZTL01062295.1:0-26864 GCA_013400535.1 Scopus umbretta | reverse complement strand
GCACAGCTGCGGGGCGGGAAGGGCTGGCCCGGCCCGCCCTACCGCGGCCGCCGCCGTGGAAGAAGATGGCGGCCGGCCGCAGGCCAGCAGATGGCGCGCGGGGCTGCTCGTCCCCCAGCGAGAGCTGCCGGCTCGGCCCCGGCTTCGTCCTGGAGCGCGCGTAGCGGGTGAAGGCGATTTGGTTGCACGCCCCCGTCCTTTCCAAAATCTTCCCCTGTTGGAAGAGAGGGAGGAGAGCCCGGCGGAGCGCAGGGCGGCCTCCCCGGGGGCAGCCGCGGGCCGCTCGGGCGAGGCTGCCAGGCAGCGCGGCAGGCAGGTCGCCGTGAGGGAGACCCCGCGCCTGCCTTCCCCCGGCCGCTGCCAGGCCTGAGGGGGCACCCAGGCTCCGTGTCGGCGGGGTTCAGCCTGCTCCAGAGCCGCTCGCCTCTGCCCTCGCCTTCAGCGGCTGCTCCGGTTTGGTCCTCACCAGAAAGCTGGCACAGGAGAAGATGGAGCCGTGGCGGTCCCCTGTGAGACTTCGCGCCTGGGCGAGCGGGGTTGCTTTGGCACCGCGCGCCCGAGCAGGTAGGCCTGTGCGTCCGACTCATGCTCTGTCAGGCCAAATGTCTTAGGGGAGGATGAAAGGTGTTTCCTTCTCGGCATCACCAAGTCCTTCGTTCTCCCACCACTTACAGGCTTACCACCCAGATGTCATTCCTTTAAGGTTTCCCGTCAGTCTCCAGTTTTATCTGCTTAAGAAGCACCCAGCCTTCCATCAGTGTTACTGGAAAGCCCCAAGAATGGCCTAAAAACCTCATCTGTGCTTAGCTAAAATGGAAATGAAAGCAATCTCACTTTGTATAAATAATTAATTTAAACTGAATTAGGGAGGCTCAGCTGATGGCTTCATCCCTATGTAATAGGGAAAACCTGACTGAAACTATGTGAGGTCTAACAGAAACGGTTTTATAAAAATTGTCCTCTAAAGTCAGCCCCCCCAAAAAAAGGAAAGCCTTCATTTAAGTCCCGATGCAGCCAGCGAGAGTCTGGTATTTACATGTATAACCTTCACAAAAACAACACCTAAACTGCATTTCAGGCAGAGATCATGACAAAATAACTCACCATAGCAAATGTACTAACCATAGAAGCAAAGACTATTCAAAGCTTTCCAGGCTGATTCACTCCAGGAGGGATACTGAAATTGGAGATCTCCAATTGAATTGTTCCCACAACTGCTAGTATGAAAAAACAGTAAAAATCACTAGCAGTATCGCTGGCAGTGTATAAAAAAAATGCCATTTCACTTAACCAAAGGTGAGGTGTCTTTATGCCTACCTTTGATTTAGCTTTCTCAGTACACCTGAGAGCAGCCCAAGTTATAACAGATCTCTCAGCTGCCGCACACTTTAAAGTCCTTGGAAACGTTGTGCAAGGTGCCAGCACATGTCACGTTGGAGAAGAGGCAGAGGAGAATGTGTTTCATTTCCTGTTTAGCTTCACGTTAATTGTGGGACTGATACAGGGTCTGGTAATCTCGATAGGAGTGGCTGCTCAGAGGTGGTGGTTAAGTACTGAATGAAGTTCTAGTTCATGGTGGGTTGCTGTTTACAAGGAGAGACAGCTACTGTGGAGATTAAATTGTCTCTTGCATCTGATCTGCAGCTGCAACATATTGCTTCCGGTACTTTGGACGTGCTTTAAGTAGTTTGGAATATATAGTATTAACAAGGACATTTAGAAAAGAAAATGGGAACTAACATGAGGGGAAAAAAAAGCTAACGTGTGTTCTACAAAAGTAAATGCATCAACCTTATTGTGTTGTTAGAGTATTTAAGCACAGGAACAAGTTTTTCAGCATACTTTTTCAGTATGTTTGATAAACACAGGAAAACGCTTAGAGCATTTCCTCCTTTGTAATTTATGCAACGCTGTTAATGGAGTATCTGTGTTGGGGACGGTTGCAGTTTTGACTTCATTTTTTCAAGTCTAAAATACCAGTTACCTAGCCCATAGACATTTTCTGCAAGTCAGTGACTGGGAACCTTAGACTCGGATGCTACATGTAGCCTACAGCACAGGCACTGCGTTACAGCACGGTAATATCAGTGTCTTTCTCTTTTGCCAAAACGCACTTAGCCTTCTAGAAAGAATGAAAGCATAGATCATAAATGAATAAAATGGGTTAAGCCAGATGTTGGTTTAAAATTTTACTGCATCTTTAATATTTACTGAGAGAGTAGCAAGTGCCTAGTCCAAAGAGATCATTAAAATAGGCAGATTGCACATGGAATACCTCAAACAGTGCTACAAGAAATTTTCCTAGCATTCTTGAAATATCTTTTTCAGTGGTCACACTGGCATAATTGCTCATTGACAAATTGTCCTATCTAAACCTCTTACATGGAATTTAGAAGCATAAAAGACCACAGAAAATTGGCAGTTTTTATAGAAGGGAAGAAAAGTGTTTCTATAAGCTCTTTAGAAAGTTCACGATATTGTCAAGACCCTTTTTTCCAGATGAAAATGACAACCAGTCACTATTAAATGAATTTATGATTCCATGGAATCCATCCTCGAGGTGGTACCAGGTCACTCGAACACCGTTGTCCTCCAATCTCTTCTTGTAAAGCAAGCCGTCGTCTCTTAGCACGTCATACTCGCACGTCAAGATGAAAGACTCGGGCAGCTGGTGAATGAGAGCATCTTCAGCTAACAGCGGGCACAGGCTGGGCTCACAGAATCTTTTCACTGTCTCGTACACTTCAGTTGTACAGTCAAGTAGCACATGTGGTTTGTAGCCTCTGACCTTAAATTTTTCGGGGATGTTATCTGGACTCACCCACTTCCTGTACTTTAATTTAATATCTATAGGAATATGGGAACCCTCCAAGACCTCTTCCAGATTTGATGCATCCCCATTTAGGTACTGTAACATGTAGAAAGCGGCACGTTCTCGGAATAAGAGCGGGACTCCCCGATTCTGCTGATAGGATGGTAAGTTGAAGTCCAGCGCCTGAAGGCCTGGGTAGATCAAGACCTGAGCACGTAGTCTGGGGAGGTCTGATCTACCTGCAAGGGCCTGGCTAACAGCAGCTGCTAGGTTGCCCCCAGCACTGTCCCCGCAGACAATTACACGGGCAGGATCCACCCCGTAGTTCTCTGTATTCTTCATGAAGTCTATGGTAGCGCTAAGACAGTCTTCGTACGCAGCAGGGTATTTGTGTTCCGGAGCTAAACGATACCTGGTACGCAGAAAGAGGCAACAAAAGTACCAGAGGGAAATAACTAGTTTTAAATGTATTGCTGAAAATACTGGTTCCTGCAACCAGCAATTCCATGATTACCTCAGCATTTTCCCTTTCTCCACAGGTTGTCATAAACAAACTGTGGCTAGCTGGACCAGGTGGTGCAGATTAACCTGTTAGGATAGCATCTGTTTAGGGCGTTTCTCAGGTCTTTAACAACACAGGAGCACTCAGCTGCCAACTATGTCTAGCTTTTATTGACAGTCCTTTAGGTGGTTTATGTTTTAGCTTCCTGCATGTCAGATACATATGACAATACTTCTGGTTTATGCCTTTGTTACAGTGCAACTATATCCTCATAATCCAAATCGTTATGTCAGTATATTGGTGATGATATTAGCTTTTTATTCATGTAGTGCTTCTGTAAGCATCAAGCAGAGTTTCTTTGAATGAGGATTGAGTAGAATATATGGCTTACTATCTGTTTACTATCCATTTTGAGTTTAGAATTTGAAAACATTGATTGACAAGTTGCACAGAAACATTTCTCTGATGTTGGTCACTGCTATGATCAGGGAAGCTATCAGGTGATATTTACATGGTAGGAAATTATCTCTAAAAAACAGCATGAGGGAAGACTCACCCAACAGATACAACCACCGATTCACTTTCTCTGGCAATAGAGCGGCATAGCTTTTCATGGGTGTCTGAAAGAAACATAATTGGAGGGGTTTGGGTTTGGGTTTTTGTTTTGTTTTTTCTTTTGCCAGAGTACTGATGTTGTCGATTGCGTAAGTCAAAGAATTGCAAGAAGAAAATAACTCTGCTTTTCTCTGCCCCTTCCTACAGAGCTCCTCAGATCTTTGGTACCCCCTCATTTTCCTATGTCCTGCTTAGGGTATTTTTCCCCCTCATATCTCATTGCCCTTGTCTTTAAGAAAAATGCACACAGTGCACAGCAGATGCTTTCTTCTGACAGCAAGACTTAGGAGAGTGCATCTGTGGTTATACTCAAACTTCATAACTGCTACGGATCAACTTTGCAATCAACAAGCAACTTTACAGTTTATGAAGTAGATACTTCTTTAACTAAATTATAATTTTTTTTTCTGTTAGATATCTTACCAAGACTTCCAAATACCCATCCTCCTCCATGGAAAAACATAACTCCTCTTCTTTGGCTGGCAGATGGAACCTTAGGCTGATAAAGCCTTACAGGCACTTTCTCAAACCACAGGTCCTTGATGAAGAGCTTTGGATCCACTCCCAGTGTCTTTCTACCTTGCGTGTACCGGACAAAGCTAACCTGACTGCAGATGCCAATATTTTCCAAAATCTTTCCCTGTTCAAAGACAAAGAGAATAGGGAGTTCACTTAAGAGACTCTGTATTTTCCAAAGTAAAGGAACTGTATGGGCAGTATACTCATGATGTCTAAGTCGTGTATTTTAGGGCAATCATAAAATATTTGAGTAGTTGCACAGGTATAGTACAACGGAACAAATAACAGTAGCATCGTGAGAGGTCACGTGAACAGCAGTGTTCACTGAAGAACATAATCCCAAAACAATGCAGCATTAACAAAGAGTGGTGAAATATATCCCGTTGCTTTCTCAGTGGGTACTTTACCTAACATTGAAAATGAGTTTGGTTTTCACTGGTTATTCTGTCCTTCCCCCTGACAAGATGTGAAAACATAGCAAAAGATGATCGTTCTGCTGCTGATCTTCATGATATGGACACTTGCCCAAAGTCGAGTTGACGAACTTGAGCATATATTTGATAATTGCTTTTTGATTCATCTCTGAAGTCTTCACTGATGTGTGCAATGCACTGGCAAGAAGATCCTGAGATATTTGTTAGGCCTAAGTGTCTGTTCTTTCTGTATGCCGTAGTGATAGTCATGCCAGGCACCAGAAGATGAATACAAATGAGAGCTACTGGTCCAACATAACTTTGCAAAAATAAAAAAAGGCATAACCTCTGTTTTGAAATACATTATTTAGTCATGCCAAACCAGTACTTTGGTCCTTATGGTCCTTATGAAGGTTTGGATCAAACTAATATTTGGTAATTTTTTTATGAGTGTTTCTTATTAGACTGCCACATTTGTATGGATTGTCAGTACAGTGTTATGGCTCTGTATATTTACCTATGAAAGACCTTTCCTTCAGTGACTCCAGCTATTTATAATGCTCTCCATGCCCGATTTTGTGGCTGAAGAAACTAATACATTTTGCAATATACTGATTTTAATTCATTACAGAAACTAGTCTTAGTGTCTCTGATTGTATACAAACATGATAAAATGATTTATTCTTTTGTATTTGCTATTTTCCAAGCAGAAATGGAACAAATACAAAGAATATTCTCACCTTTACCTTCAGCTTGTTTGGTTTCTTTCATCCTGTGTTGTTTATATTGCAGCATACAATTCTGGTGTATGGTACTAATGGGCAGTGTACAGATGATAAAAAGAGAACTGGCTTTTCCAGCTGCTTAAATGAAGTAATCACTTTGTAATTACAAACTTGTGTGCAGCCAAAGCATGAGAATATATATCTAGAATTCTTTAGTATGGTCCACTAGAATCTAGAATATTTCTGATAGATAACTTTTTCTTTTTTTTTTTTTCATTTTAAATAGTTTGTCCCTCTTTGAGGTGTTTAAGTAATTTAATAAATATATGCACGACTTCTGCTAGCTCATGTCTTTCTAACACCTTCTGTCACCACAGCTTCTATGCATCTATCATTACACGTAAATACTCCTGATTCCATGAGATCCTTTGTCAGCAGAGATCACCAGAAGTTGAGTACTGGTAGAGCTTCAACTCCTGTGGACTGGTTAGCTTCCCACTCTTTTAAAGGCCATTTCACCTGAAGAAGTTGGACTGGCCAGAACCCTTCATTCCCATCAGACAAGCCTGTTTAGTTGCCTCAGGAGTTATAAATACGTGTTCAGGTGAGTTGGAATTCCCCAGTTTCCCTTGGGAAATGTTAACTAATTGTCACTTGTGTGACAAAAATTCCCCCTTCCCAAAACCAATTCTGAAATGTTCAGTTTCTAATTTTATCCTCAAAATAAATACATAACACCTTATTTCTAAGTCGAGGAAAAGTTTGAAAGCATGTCCCAAAGACATCTGATATATTCCGAACCTAGAATGGAAATATAAATGATCCAACATGTATAAGCGTTCTTAATCAAATTGTTGCTAGGTTAGCACAATTCATTGTAGAAGTACAGTCAGACTTTCAAATGCTGGTCTTAGGCAGTGTTCAAATACTGCCTAGTGTAAGAGCTAGGCAGGACTGCAATAATGCACTGTAGTATGAAAAATCTGGTAAAGGTTTCTTTAGCAAAACTGAGCTTCTAAATACAACATGCAGCATGATAGCTATGCCCTGCTCTCCTCTCTGAAAAATTAATTCCAAGCAGGGTTCTATCATTTAAAATCTACAGGTCCACCCTTCTTCCCCCAGAAATCACACCAGGTTAACTTACCACCACAGCTCTGCTTATTAAAATTATATGAATGATTCGGAGCTTTACAGGTTGATTCACTCCAGGAGGAATTTCAGAGTTGGAGAAATCAAAATTAATTGCCCCCATGACCAACAATATAAATCCAGCAACAAAAACTGCTAAGAACAACACCAGCAGTGTGTAAACAATTGCCATTTTGCTGAGCAGCGAAGTGATCTGAAATGTCTTTGATTTGACTTTCCCAGATATCTTTGGTTTGCTACTTCCTGATTCTTTGTTTGCCCTAAGGTGGTTCTAGTAAAACCCTTTCTCCTCCCTTTTACAGATCCATTGGTAGGTATCTTTCCCTCTCTCACTCTTTGCCCCCCACTCCCTTTATTTCACAAAAGATCAGGTGGTCAAAGTCTTGAATTCATTAAAAGACCTACACCAGCATCATTTCAGAATTTTTGCAAGAAACCAGTCCTCAGGTGGGAGAAGAGTGTTGTGAATAAACTGCATTAATGTTAAATTAATTAGAGGTGGAAAATAGACACAGGGCGTTTGTGTGCTTTGAGTTCCTGATACTATAAAACACTGTTCAAAAGAAGAGTTTCTCTAGGGTTATGCAGAGATAGGAGCCTGTGTATGATGGTTATCACTCTAAAGGGCCAAAAGGGATTGTCAGCCATGTTTTTTTGGAAAGATGCACCTATAAAATTATGTCATTACTTCAATCTCAGTTTTTTTAGTGTTTGTGATTTGTTCTAAAAAGAGAACTTGGTTAAAACAAACCTACAGGAGGCTGAGTTTAGGTTCATTATCAGGTTACCTTGTATCAGGTAAACTTCAGTAATTCTTAGCGTGCAACAGATACAGCATAAAATGACTTAAGGTAATTCGCAATTAAAGAGTTTCAAATCAAACTGCTTGGTCTTGTTCTTGCTGTAGAATGGGATTGTGCTAACGTAGAGATGCTGTAGGTTAAATGATGCTTGAGGTATTAATTGTGAATCTGAGTCTGCAACTCTTCAAACAACTAGGATGTCAGAACGTTGTTGAAATTGCAAATTTCCAGGGAAATGAAAGAAGTAAAAATCTAACTTCATTAAGCAGGCATGCTATAATTTTTATTTTTTTTAGTTAAATGGTAAGTGATGGGGGGAAAGTACTATGTCATTCTAGTTAGAAAACTTTATTAAAAATGAAATTTCTTATTTTTTTCCTGTGAGAAGTTGACTGGTTTTAACAGGGCACGTGGTCATCGTAAAATATTCTGAAATAGGAGGAAATATTTTGTTTAAAAACAGCAAAAGTCCAGATTAAAAAAAAAAAAAGCCCACCTAGTGGTGTTTCTGGACTTTCAGTTTGTATTATGTTTCCACAGTTATGTGATCATGTACAATAGTCTTGGATAGCCAAATTGTCTGGTAAATTAGTTACTATGCACAGTATAAGTTTGACTAGGTAGAATTAGCAAGATTGTGGTCTCTGTCTGCCAGTAATGCATTGTTCCTTTGACCATGAGGTGTTCATTTAGGTTTATCAGTGAGTATGTGTTTAGCAAATATACTTGCTCTTGTAACAGAAATATTTCAAGTGCTATTTTTTATTTTTTTTTTGTTGAAAGCATCACAAAATTGCCACAGCATTACAGTGATAAGGTAATACAATGTTGTGCTTCTCTACCTTCTTATATCTGTGATCTTCAGAACTTTATCAACAAGCACAGCATAACAGGTAGTCTTGAGCATAAGGTAATCTTGAAAGAAAAAAAGTACAAAAAGGAAAAGAAGTCTCCTCTCTGCGTTTCCCTAACATGTACACGCTCATTAAAGTTTAGGGATTCCAGTTTAAGAACCAAGTTCCAAAACAAAACATCATTTCTCAGATTCCAAACAAAATCAAGCCCATACTAGTTGCAGTTTAGAACTTCTGCTTCAGACAGAAGCCTTTCTTTTGACTCCACTTTTTTAAGAAAAGCATAGTCGTTATGTAAACTAACCCTAGAAATTGAAATGCAGAGCTGCAATTCCACTATCTGACGAAAGACTTCACAAAACCGGAGTCGTCTGATACCGTAAGCATCTCCTGTCTCTCACAAGGGCCAGAGCAGACCTCGGTTGTTGTCTTCAGCATTTCTGGGCAGTCGAAGAGTTTTCAGGAAGAGGTGTTATTGCTGTTGCCTTGAATGTGTGCCAGCCACACAAAGATACTAAAATTGCTAGAATTGAAGTGAAACAGTATGTGCCAGGTGCCTTGCTTTTGCATCTTGATCTTATTGGTGTGTTTTTAAAATAAAGTTTTCTAGAATGGTGCTGCTTTAAATAATCGTAACGTTCATTTTGAGAGTTACTGCAGAAGCAGAAATTAGAAAGTATAAAATGCAGTCAGAATCCAAAAATCAAATGTGTTTACATTCTTTGCCGAATATAAATTCAGCAAGGATAATGTAAGACTTGCATCTTTGTTCTCAAAAATACTTTTATAAACTATTTATATAATTCACAGTATTATCCATTATCTTTTTTCCAGATAAAAAGGAAAAAATCCCATAGCCAAAAAAGGCTAAAATTCCATGGAAGCCACTCTGAGAATGATACCAGGTCACTTGAACGCCATTGTCCTCTAATCGCTTCTTGTATAACAGTCCATCATCCCTAAGCACATCAAACTCACAGGTCACAATGTAGGACTCGGGGAGCTGGCATATAACAGAGTCTTCAGCTAAAAGTGGGGAAAATGTTTTTGCTAAAAGTTCTTTGATTGCTTCATGGACTTCAGGTTTATAGCAAGTGGATTTCTGTGGTACGTAGCCTCTAATCTTAAATTTGTCAGGAATAACGTCAGCACTTACCCATTTTTTATACTTCTGTTTCATACTCTCAGGAACATGGCAATTTTGTAGGACGTCTTCCAAAACTGATGGTTCTTTATTAAGATAACGAAAACAGAAGGAGATAACTAACTTCCGAAACAACATGGGGACTGAAGCATTCTGCTGATAGGAAGGCAAATGAAAATCTAGCCCCTGGAGTCCTGGATAAAGTAAGACCTGAGCACGTACTTTTGGGAGATCTCTTTTATTCAGCAGTATTTGGCAAATAACCGTAGCAAAATTAGCTCCACAACTGTCACCACTAATGATGATGAGAGCAGGATCCACATGATACTCTTCTAAATTCCTCATGAAGTATAAGGTGGCATTGAGACAATCAAAATATTGCCCTGGGTATGGGTGTTCAGGAGCCAAACGATAACTGAAATGTCAAGGATATTGTGGTTGTTAAAAATTTAATTTGCATTGTTCATGATTGACTGGTATGGTAGTTATGTAGGCCTTTTTTTCTAATTTTTAAAGACTATTTGTTTTTAACTAGTATAGATTGGAAAGACAAACTAATGGTGTTACAGCTACTTTAGAATACCTTGCCTACAAGCATATTTATAAATTAAATGAAAGGCTAAAGTGAAAAATAGGGAAAACAATCTAAAATAGTCAATATTTTCAGCATATTTTTCAGAAATGTTTCAACTGTGAACTGTACTACCATAAATACGTTCATGTAAAAGCAGCACTTACCCAACAGATGCAACCACTGAGTTGCATTTTTTCGCAATATAGCGGCATACTCTTTCAAAGGCTCCTAAAGAAAAAGTTTATCAGAAATGATGTTTTAAAAATCAAATATCCTTCTGAAGTGAAAATATAGATCCTTGAGCATATGCTCTGTAGAACGCACTGCAACATGAGACTGATAACTTCTGCTATGCAATGCAGTCTTTATATGTTGACAGATTTTCT
This sequence comes from Scopus umbretta, assembly GCA_013400535.1. Taxonomy (NCBI): domain Eukaryota; kingdom Metazoa; phylum Chordata; class Aves; order Pelecaniformes; family Scopidae; genus Scopus; species Scopus umbretta. Next base: position 16,365 of record VZTL01062295.1, on the reverse strand, counting down.
GGTTATTGGTCAGTGGCTGTTAGGGCATAATATAAGCACGTAAGAATGGTAATACTAGGAAAAACAGCAGTTTGTCTAGGCTGGTATCCCATCTCAGCTGGTGGTCAACAAAAGATGTCTAAGGAGAAGCATAAGCTGAGGACAAGCATAGAGTATAAGGAGGATACAAGAAGTTGAGGCTCAGGGCACTCCTTTTGAGACAGAAACTGTGTCTTTATAATTAATGCCCTTGATTAATGTTTCTTCCCTGAATTAGTCAAACGACTTCTTGAACCCATGATTTTAACATTAACAACTCTTCAGTGAAGAATTCCATAGATTGCTTACAACAGTGTAAAGAACCATTTCTATTTACTCCTTTTGTACATGGCATTTGCTGCTTCCATTTGACATTAACTCTTGTACTGTAAGAAATGGTGGATGATCATTCCCTGTTTAACTTCTCTTGCTTCTCGTGAGTTTGTAGGCATTTAGTGTATCTCTCTTCATCTGTCTTTTCCAACCTCAGGAGTCATAGTCTGTTCGCTTATTCTCTGTACAGAAGCACTTTTCTCACCTGCGCAGCCTCTCTCGGAGTCTTTCTGGTACTGCTACATCCTTTTTGAGGCTTGGGAACGAGCACTATAAGCGGTATACTATATTTAGATGCACCGTGGATTTATTACAGTGGTGTAAAGAAGTTTCCTGTTTTGTCCTTTCCTAATAATAATTCCTAGCATTTTATTTGCTTTTTGAATGCTACTGTGTGCTAAGCCAACATTTTCAGGCAATTTTCTACCGCAATCCCAAGATCACCTTCCTGCAAGGGAGTAGTCTGCTTAGAGTCCATTGTTTGATTTGTAAAGTCAGAATGCTCTGTTCATCTGTTTGACTTCTCTACACGCCATTTCACTTGTCATTTTATTGTCTAATCCTTTGCTATCATAAAGACATTCTGCAGTTTTTCGGCCGTTTACTACCTTGAAGGACTTAGTATTATATCAGCTTTCAGCATCTTTTCTGGTTTTTAATATATTGATTAGCATGGGTCCCACCACAGATCTCCTCATGGGAATCTCACAGGAACCTCTCACGACCCGTCTTTTCTCTATCTGCTAATCAGTTTTTATCCAAATGAAAGGCCTTGCCTCTTGTGTCATGGCTGTGTCACCTCTTTTAAGAGACTCTTTTGGAAATCAAAGTAGGTTTTATCAATTCCTGTATCAGTTCATGTATTTGCTGACTCATTTAAAAAAGCTTACATTTATTTGTGAGGCATGACTTCAAGTTGTGTGGATTTTAAGGAGTAAATCATATTTATCTGTCCACTGATTCTGTTCTTCATTGTAGCTTCTGCTAATTTGCTAGTTGCAGACTTCAGGCTTACCAGTATGTAGAATCCCCAAGTCCTTTTAAAAACTTGTCAGTATGTTATTTGCTTTCCTGTTACCAAGTACCAACGGGAATTCAAATTAAATGTCACGTACTACCGTCACTGTATCGGTGTGGGTATTGTATTGAGCCATGGCATGGGATACAGCTCCCTCAGTGTGCTGATTGTGTTGTGAACAACTCCAACTATGCAACTTTGTGGCGTGGTTTGTTTTTTTTTCTTCCAGTGAAAGAAATCCCCCTGAAGGAGATCATAGAGGCTTATCTCTTGAGTCCTCACTGCCACCCAAACTAGCTGTAGAGCTTGAAGCATCACAGCTGGTGTCAGCCTAACACTCCCCCCAGACTAACGTGCTCTGCAGTAGAACAAGGGTAGATTATTTCTGCCACAGTGCCGAATGGGACCCAAGTCACCAGAAGTTACATTATTGTTTATGCTACACAAAGCTAGGTAGAAGTCTGCCTACCGTAGTGCTAGTGGAGTCTTATGCTTTGAAACAGTGAAGGATTCAAAACCTGCAAACTTCCCTGGCTGACCCCTGGAATGAAATCTGGATTTGCTATGTTAGGTGCCTTGGCTTCCAGACAAAGCATACATAGACTTGGTTGCTCAGAAATAGGTCCAGAACAGTTAGGAGGCAGAGCCAGCAGCTACTGAGACAATCAAGGGGTTGTCTCCCTTTCTGAAAAAGAAATAAAGTATTCTGTACTGTGTTACCACAAGAATCAAACTCCCCCAAATTGGTTCTATTTTTAATGTTAATTTATTATTTAGATTTTCCTCCATTTTGATTCCTTGTTTGCATGAACGGGAATATATTTACAGATTATTTTTTTTAAATGTGTTTTTTAAATTCTTTCTTGGACCATGTTATGTATTTTAGACTTTCTTCGGTGCATGGGCTGCAAGAAACACTACAAAAGTCAGTGTTTCTCAACTTGCAGCCCAAATCTCTCTCAGAACAGCTTTAACAGGAGGAGGAGCAGAGTCCCTCTGCTGTTAGCTGACAGCTGACTGAGTGTTCTCTGGATCACAGTTCTGGATTTAGAAGCCTCAGATCTGCTAAGAGCTGCTTTCATCAACTTTGCCTGTAGCCCAAAGGCAGTAGAAATGGGATTAAGCGTAACTGTGCACAAGACTATTAATTCCCCAAGGTGCTTTGCAGTTAGTATTGAGATTGCAAAGACTACTGTCATTAGGAAGGACAGATGAGATATTGACTAACACGTGTCTGAAGGTAAAAATGTAAAGGTTTGGATTTGATTTGAAAAATAAAACTTGCTGATCTCTTACTAATGCTCCCAAATGTGCCAGCGCCTCCGTGAAAATACAGTATTCCTCTTCTTTTGCCAGTAGATGGCCATTTAGGCTGATAAATCCTCAATGGTACCTCATCTACTTTGAGATCTTTGATAAGAAGTTTTGAATCTCTCCATGGTGGTATTCCATTTAGCACAACTCGCAATAAGCTTAGATCACTGCAGATCCCTAGCTTGTCCAAAATCTTTCCCTGTTGAAAAGAAAGAAATTGGCAAATGATTAGTGTTAAAGGTTCCAACACTCTTAAAAAATAATAGAAAAAAAAATCCTGGGTTTATTTTACTGTTGTATTTCAGAAGATACTGGAGACGGTGCTTCAGTGGAGTTATGGTGACTACTGAGAATTCGTTGAGCAATTTTGATTGAAATAAATGTTGCTGAAGATTGCCAAAAAGTAACATCAACCCCATTCTGCATAGCCAGTTGTCCTCTTGCCCATTGTTTATTTTTGCATGTTTATTTCTGTGAATCTAAAAATCATCAGAAATGTATTTAAGCTGAAAATACGTGGGGAAAGGAGCAAACTGATCTTACATTTTGAAGTAAGTGTTAGAAATGACTGTGGTGTGAGGGTGATGAAAACAGATTAGAACCATAGTTTATAAAAGTAGGCTCTGCTAAAATCTGTGGGATTATCATAGGCTCTCGCATACAGCATGGTCAGGAATACAAATAGCATTTGTTTCTACCTTACAGCTGTAATGGAGAGGGATATTTTGGTATTTCTTTTGTTAAAGATAGTTAAAGATACTATACATTTTGTGTGGAAAAAGTACAAAGAAAATTGTGTTACCCTAAGAAGACATTTTTGAGGCTTGGTGGGAAAGAAGAAACTTACTGTATTCAAGCTGTGTCATAATGTCTTAACTTTAAAACCAACTGTTTTGAAGTCCAATATCAAAATAGTATGCTCTTTGTAAGGGAACAGATTCAGTGGTCGCTTTTAGCCCAAGGAAATTGATGTTTTAAGACTAACATACATAGGTCTAGAAGGTGATTTAACACACTTGCTAAGAACTTAGTTTATCTTGTTGTTTTTTTTTTCTCTGCAAAAATCTGTACTAAGTTCCTATGATGCTGACAGTATCATACAACTTTGGAGATGGAAGGAGCAAATTCCAACTTGATAGTTTTTTAATTCTGTAACACTTGCATTCAAGAAATGACTTGTCAGCCCTGTAACTGTTTGTGAAAAGGAGTAGGTTTGTTATTATCTTGAACTGGAAAGAATAGACAAAATTTTTGTGGCTTTTTCCATAATAATTCATTTCTACTTCCCATTTGAAAGATTTTGAATTTTGTCTTTATATTATGGCATTCATGGATATGGATATCTTGGAATTTTATTAAATTCGCTGTCATGTGAGTAAATACACAAACACACAGGCATTTTTAAAGAGTAAGTGAAATAATTAAATATACCTGTGTCTTACTTTCTGAACTAGCCACACAAGAAGAAAGACCTCACCATTCCTATCCATTTTTATTTTTTATTTATTTTATTGTTCATAGTGCACTGTGTGTATAAATCTACGAATACTTAGGTATGATTGTGGATCGTAAGTATAGAATGAAGCAAATGTGGAGAGCAGTAATGTAGGCTTGCTTCTGAAGAGGTAGCGTTATTATATGTACATATAGTTCAATAGGTACAATATACATATATAGTTGTTTTTTTTAATTTTCATGTGAAACAGTTTTCCAATATAGAGTGGTTGCAGTTTGACAGATGCACTGAAAAATCTAAATAAGCATTTAAGATTAGTCATATCAGTTTTATGAGTTAATTTAACATGATTTGCTTCATATAACAATGCTTACAGGCTTCAGGGAGGTGAATTGCTGCTTCTTCTGTTCTTTTTTTTCTTAAGCCATTATCTTCCAGCTCCCAAATATCCTACCAAAATGAAAGTGAAATCCCCAGTTTTGAGAAAGTTAACTTACCGAGACCATGGTTGTAATCAACAATGAATGGAAAAACCGAAGCTTTAGAGGTTGATCAATTCCAGGTGGCAGTTCTGAATTGAAAAAATCATAAAATACCCCCCCCAAAAACAGTGCTGGTATTATAACAGGAGACATGAAGATCATTCCTATTATTGCTAAAGCTGTATAAACAGATGCCATGTCACTTCAATAGAAGTGAGTGCTAAAAAAACCTGTGCTGTCTTAAGCCTTGTTTTCAAGTGTTTCTGAGGTGTCTTCACAGGAGACTAAGCGCTCAGTTCATAAGCAGAAATAAAAAGTTTATTAATGTTGCAATACCCTAATTTTCCCCACCCTTCTTTTGCTAATGGTATTATTGGCAACACTTCCTTATACTAAAAAAAAAGGTGAGGGGGACGTTTTTACCCTTTACAAATGGTGGAATTTGAAGTATATGGAATTGATTTATATTATGAGTTCTTCACTAACAATGAGAAATTATTATACAGAGCAGCCCTTATTTGAAGATTGTGTTTGGTTTGTTGTGGATTCATTATGGATGGACATTCCTCTTGTAGCATTGAAGTTCAGTGGTGTGGGGCTACTTGCAGTTGTCATCAAGGGATATATTTCTCCGAGAAGAAAAACACTGTAATCCACATCTTTTTGATAAACTTTGTTTCAAAGTGGAATGCACAGTGTAAGTCTTAATGTACATTAAGGTCTCTCCAGATACATGGTGGTGGTTTTGTAGATTCAGGCTACTGTTGTTTCTGGTAAAAGCTTTTCACTAATTAAATGCTCAGAATTTCATATTCATTGTACTACTTGTTTGTTTGTAGTTTAATGTAGAGGCATTATGAATACATACGTATTCTTGGTGCACGATGATTAAAGTTAGTGGCAGTTGTTTGGTGAGATAATTTTTCTGTTTTGTATTCTTACTGGAATTTCACTTTCCACACATTTTTAAAGTTACAGCTCCCAAACTTTCCTCCTGTCCTGGCTTTTAAAATGAAATTCCGGTCTGAAAACTAAATTAGTCCTTAGGTACATTAGCATAGTATTTAAAGCGAAGCAATTATGACAGCTGATTTGCACAATTTTAGCTTGTGGAGATAAGAATGTGTGGGATAAAGCAACACAGATTTGCAGCAACATTTGTGAAATAGGCAAACCCTCAGCTGTTCACAGTAAGGGCTTTTTCTTTGCTGAAGCTGGCTGATTTGGGGCTGCCTTTCCTTTACATGGAGCACAAATTTAGGGATAATAGTTACAAATGTCAGACTGTAGAGTGTTGAAGCCAAACCCAGATACCCATGGGCAGTGCTCATTCTGTCCTGAGCTTATCAACATTTGTCCTTAGGGCTTTTTTTGCAACACAGCAGGGTCATCCTACTGCTGTTTCGGGTTATTAGTTCTGTAAATAGTTTCTTTGTAGTGTGATACTATAGCACAGCCTGTGGGGTTTTTATTGAGTATTTGTTTTGCAGTATATTCCCTGCAAAATGGCAGAACAACACAGTTCCTACTAAGTGCTTATTTCTGATGTCTGTGCTGTCAATCAAAATATCCTGAAATAAATTACCACATAGAGATCAGCTTTGAATATTGTATTTCAGCATTCTTGACCGCTTCTTACGTTTGAATCCTGAGGAGGAAGAAAACTAGGTGCTTTCAAAAGAACCTGTGATCTAGAATAGCAAACTCATAAAGGCACTTATTACTGCAGTGACAGTAAACAAAACTTTTTAAGAGCAACCAATAACTATTTAATTAAATACCTGGTGTTTGGAATAGATCTGTTCAGATTATGAAAGCTTCACACCAAAGAGGACATGTAGGTCTGCTGTATAAGCTGTTGCTGACGCCATATCAGCTGGAGTCTTTTCTTCCCAGTATTCAGTAAGTCAATAATTAAACACCTTTAATCAAAACCAAAACACCTCACAGATGCCATGTCTATTTTGAAACTTTGATAGATCTGATAGAGTGGGAGGAATATTTCTTTACTGCCTTTTTTAGAATCATAGAATGCTTTGGGTTGGAAGGGACCTTTAGAGGTCATCTAGCCCAACCCCCCCTGCAGTGAGCAGGGACATCTTTAAAGCAGCTTGCTCAGGTTGCTTTTTTAATTTAAAAATAAATGTTAAAAGGGACAGTTTGGGGTTTTTGTTTGTTTGCTTTTTGATGTTATACCCTGGCAGTTGTCTTTAGTAAGAATCTGTTGTACAGTCATGACAGTCTGAACAAAAAATCTTTCAGTTAACCGTAAATCTTTCAGCATTAACAGCCATTCTGTTGCTAAAGAAATGCTGGTTAGGTAATGTTTCAGAATAATATCTTAATATTTTACTCTTAATATCTTAATGTTTGACTCTTAGAGCATACTCTGAGTATGCTCAGTTAGAACATGTTTTAACTGTATGCTATGTCAGCACCTCCATCCTTCCTCCCTCTCCCGTTGCCACAGTTTCCATGTTTTTCCAGAATCAAGCAAATCCCATGGTCTTAGAGTGACTCGGTCCTTCTGGGGATGCTCATATTCACAACTGCTTCATGATACTTGGTGCCTTATATTCCAAAATGCTCATGTGACTCAAATAATGCTGTTGTTGCATGTCACTTTTCTACTGATGCTTGTTCAAGGGATGCTTCAAATATTTCCAGTCTGGTCAGCCATTCCTGTACCTGCAGTTGGATGGGTAGAAATACCTATGATCACTGTCAGTCTCTCACGTTTCTAACAGTCAGTGAGGGTTTTGGTGGGTGTTAAATTGTCAAAAAATGGATATGCATACGGTTCTTTATTCTTATAAAACAGTCAGCTACTCAGAGCTCACAAAGTCAATACTTCATTCATTGAATAAATTTGCTGGAGACCGGTATGTTTACTATATCAGTTGGTGAGTACAGAATTGATGATAAATGAGTAAATTCTTCCCATTTTCTCATCAGTGAGCCTCTGTTTATGCAAGAGGTTAGTCACCTCTAAAATGGATTCTTTTCTTGATTTCTCAGCATATTTCTAAAGGTCATAGTAATGATGGGAAGGCAAAGTATTATAACAATACCTATTCAAAGAAATGTGATCTTTGCTGGTTGTTCCCCAGGCTTAGCCTGTCGGGTTTTGTAAGGCTTATGTAGCTGCAGAATCACAGACCTCTTTGTGGATTGCGAATGCGTAACACTCATCAACTTCACATCAGTTGTTTGTCAGCATAAGAGGCAGGCAGCTTTCAAACCAACCATTAATAAAGGCAAAAATGTCAGGGTAGTTGGTGCTAATGAGTTATGCGGATGTCATGTGTTACTGCTTTTTTTGCAATATCTTTCTCTGAAATATTGCAAAATGTTTTGCTTCTGATTGTAGGCTGTGTTAGGAAACACAGCCTACAGTTGGCCTATAGTTAGTTGACTGTTGTGGAGCTACTATGTGTGATACAGTAAATACTAGGAGGATTAACTAAAGCATGATAAAGTAGCCAGCTGTAATGACTGAGGTATCGATCCCATCAAGTATAGCCAGGCTTAATAACTAACTGGGAGGCATAAAGCTAAGAAAACAGAAAAAAAAATTATTCCAAAGAATTATAAGCAGAAGTAATAGAAATAATAGCTTCCGATACATTCCTTCTTTTTGTTTTTTTTTTAATGTACATTTCAAAATAACACTCTGGTAAATATAATTTCCCTGGCTTTATTTTTTAATGTATTTATTCCAGGTAATTTAGTAGGACAATTAGACTCCATAGTGCAATTTAACTAACTTCAGTTTTACCAAGTAGAGCATGGAAGAAACTTACCATCCTCCAGTTTGCATTTCTTTTCTTGTATTTATGTAAACAAATGACTGAAGGCATCTCAGACCTCTTCATACCTGTAAGCCTTAGTCTTCTGAGCTGCGAGATGGATTTAGTATGCCCTTACAGTGACAGTAAGAGGCTTTAAGAAATTACAGCTTAGTATGTGCTCTATGATACTGTTTTTTAAGGGTGCTATGTATTTGCTTGATCTGTCTCCTTCTTCATTTAGCCTGCCTCCTACCTAGCCTTTGGTGTCCTCCCTTTTTGCTATCTCCATCTCCCCACCCAAATTAGTAGCTACTCCCTATGCATTTTGCTGTTACTCATGACTGAAAGCCATCTGCCATTTAGTCTGCCATAAATCTTAATTTTAACCTTTCCTTTCTTCCACGAAGTTCTTCTCAAAGTCTGTCCCTTCCAAATGGTTCCTAGGTTAAACATCTGCTAACAAATTCTGCAGTAAAAAGCTGTACTGTATTAAGAAAATCAAATAAAAATTATGATCAATATTGTGTGTGAGCATTCAGTGATGGAAATTCAGATCTTGTGCTGTACAGTTCAGAGCAGGTACATTTCTGAAATGGTGACTCAACAGAAGGATTTTAAAACGTGGACGATTTCTTGGATATGCATGTCTTGGTAGCTGTGTAGTTCTGTTCCCCAGAATGGATGAACTCTGCTCCACACAAATGGAGTCCAAATAAGCTGCTCTGGAACATCCTCCTGGGATTTCATGACAGGTCACCACACCAAAATGTATTCTTATTAAGTCATAAGTAGTTTGAATGTAAATATAAAAATTGCAGCTGGCCTTAATTTGTTGTGGCCAGATATGTCTGACACTCATTACTCCAAATATTTAGGTTAGCAATTTCTTCACTATCATGAGAGAGCCAGCTAACACAATGAATCATTGAGGTAATGGGCAATCAGAGAAAGAAGATTGACGGGAATAAAAGCAGCCATAGTTTGCAGGATTATGCCTATTTGTTTCAGGAGCAGTACAGAGAATGTGCATCACAGGCAGAGAATAATCTTAAATGTGTTAAAATAAATAGTATTTATAAGTAGAGTTAAGAAATTTGCAATGTTTTCTAATTGCCTGCTTATTTTTAAAAATACTTGCTGTCATGTATTGACTTTTAATTCGAGTGGTACAAAGAGGTGATGTAAAGATAGCAAAGCAGATGATAATTGAAGTTGTAGACTTCTGTAATAAACCACTGTGACCTGATCGGTTTAGAACAGGTAATCTAACTTTAAAACTGTTACAGCTTAAAATGTGCTTCGTTATTAAACATATGGCTTTAGTCTAGAAGGCATAACAACAGGTTCATTAAAAATATTTAAGTCTAAAACACAGATTATCTGACCTTTTGTAATGTCTTTCGGGTACTCATATTCTGTGCCCAGAGAACAAAGAAGTTTGCCAGGTTATGCTGCTGGCATTAAAAACTCGATAGTGTACGGACAAATGGTGATGGGAATGATGCACAACAATTTACTTTCCTTTTCCTAATTTCTTTTAACATCTTCTTGTAACACTTAGCTGTTCAATAGTGTCAAGACATTCCAGCTGTACTGAACTTCCCAGCATTTCACTACTTTTCAGGTCTTGACAGTGTTCTGGTCTGTTCCTGAATCCTTTTATTTGTGATATACCGCCTTTGTGGCAGCGTCTAGAGACCAGCTAAAGAAATGCTGCTGATATCCACGTTATTTAGGGTTAGTACTTTCCAGGTATTAATTTGAGCAAAGATAGTCAGAAGTTTGACTGTAAATAAAATTGCATCCTAGCCCTGCTTCCATTTCTGCATGGAAATAGATCATTCCTCCAAGTCCAACTTACTGAAGAATTTAAGATACTATGTTCTAATGACATGATAAATTATTATACTGCAGGATATATGACTATAAAAAAAAAAAAACAGAGAGGGAACAGTTATACTGTGAGACATTCACCTCAGGAGAACAGTGTCATGAAAATATTTACTGGTATTTCTTGGCAATACTTGCTTACATTCCAAAGAAAATATCCTTACACATTTATTATGCCAATTTATTTTGTATTGTTTTACTTGATCTTTCATCTCATCTTGTGAGATCAATGTGAACTTTGATTTTTTTTTTTATTTTTTTCTTTTTTCTTTCTCGTTCATTCTCCTTTCTCTGCCACAGCACTTGTCATGGTTTAATCCCAGCCGGCAGCTAAGCCCCGTGCAGCCGCCCGCTCACTCCCCTCCCGGTGGGATGGGGGAGAGAATCAAAAGGGCAGAAGTGATAAAACTCGTGGGTTGAGATAAAGACAGTTTATTAGGTAAAGCAAAAGCCGTCCATGCAAGCAAAGCAAAGCAAGGAATTCATTCACTCCTTCCCGTGGGCAGGCGGGTGTTCAGCCGTGTCTGGGAAAGCAGGGCTCCATCGCGCGCAACAGTGCCTCGGGCAGACAAACGCCAGGGCTCCGAACGTCCCCCCTTTCTTTCTTCTTCCCCCAGCTTCATGTGCCGAGTGGTGTGGCGTGGAATGTCCCTGGGTCAGCTGGGGTCAGCTGATGCCGTATGGTGTGGGACATCCCTTGGGTCAGCTGTCCCGGCCGTGTCCCCTCCCAGCTCCTCGTGCCCCCCGCCTGCTCGCTGCTGGGGTGAGGAGCAGGAAAGGCCTTGACTCTGTGCAAGCACTGCTCAGCAGTAACGAAACCATCCCTGGGTTATCAACGCTGTTTTCAGCAGAAACCCAAAACGCAGCCCCATGCTAGCTACTGTGAAGGAAATGAACTCTATCCCAGCCAAAACCAGCACAAACATTACATTACCCCTCTATGAGAAGGTGTTTCCTGCTTCAGGCAGTGCAGGCCTACAGTTAATACAAGCTCTTTGTAAAGTAACTGATATTACTGTATATTCCCATGTATCTTTATCGATTAAAAAAATCATGCATATACTTTTTATATAATAGGTGTTGTATTCCTTAACCACTACTTTTTATAACACCTGTAGTTCCAGGCCTAACCGTTTTCCTGATGTCCTCTCCTTACCTTCCACTTCTTTCTTTCACATCTATGCTCCAATCTTTTCTGCTATATTCAATTCTCTTTAAGCTTGCCTAAAATTCAGCTTTTACCAAATACAGGCTTTGATAAATCTTTGACTGTGCTCATTATACACTTACTCTGTAGATTCGTGCCCTGTTATGTGCCCCAAGTTGTCCTCAAATCGAGCTTTGTGTTTTAATCTTACCAGCACTTTATTGTGCCAAACTGCATTGCAAAACACTTGCCATGGGGACCAGATCTTTTATGGGTACAGAAGAAAACTCTGAAGAGGTGGTAAAGGATGGTAAGTTCACTTGATTGTGCATCTCAGAAGAGAGAGCAAAGCAAAAGTTGTCACCAAATCAATTTATTGACTAAAAAGAAGACAGATGCCATGCAGAAATTTAAGAAGATGATTTAAGAAAAGGAAAAGTGAGGATGTTTTTTAAAAATCTTTGCAAGCAATAACAGATAGGAATTGGGAAAGAAAAGCAAGAGATGGAATTTTACATCACTCTTAGAAAATTTAATATCTTTTCTAGGCCTTTATTTCCAGATCGGAATGCTGTCATCTGACTCCAAAGAGCTAAGAATATCGTTCCATGGAATCCCTCTTGCAGATGGCACCAGGTCACTTTTATACCGTGATCCTCTAATCGTTTCTTGTACAGCAGTCCATCATCTCTAAGAACATCAAATTCACAGGTCAAAATGAAAGCCTCAGGAAGCTGAGCAATAATACTGTCTTCAGCTAGTAGTGGTGAAAAAACAGGGTCAAACACAGGCTTGACCAGCGTATAGAGTTCTTTTGAGAAGGGATGTGTTGTACTTGGTTTGTAGCCTCTTGTTTTAAACTCCTGAGGGATGTAGTCAGCACTCACCCATTTCTGATACTTCAGTTGCAAGTCTTCTGGAATATAAGAAACTTTATCTACTGCTTCCATGATTGACAAGTCTTTATTAAGATACATCAGCCCAAGAGCCAGGGCTTGTTCCTTTGACAAAAAGGGGATTCGCTCATTCTGCTGATAAGAAGGCAAATTAAAGTCCACACCCTGGAGAAAAGGATATATTAGGATTTGTGCTCTCAGCTTTGGGAGATCTCTTCTGTTCACCAGTGCTTGGGCAACAGCAGCAGTGAGTGTACCTCCACTACTATCTCCACAGATGATAACGCGAGAAGGGTCTACTCCATAATCTCGTGCGGTCCTCATAAAGTGTATGGTGGCAGTGAGACAATCCTCAAACTGGCTTGGGTATGGATGCTCAGGAGCTAAGCGATACCTAAATAGGAGTGAAAGTGTTTTGACATATCTAATGAATGATCCCATTGTCATCTTTTCATTCATATGGTTTGTTCTGAAGGTAGGAAAATACCATGAGGTTATAATTACAGCAATAGAATTGATCATAATTATTGCTTTTGATGTATTTTGCTACTATTGTTAATGTTTGAGGGAGTCAGTACACTATTCTATCTTTGCAAAGTACTTCTTTACCTACCTTTTAGGTGACTGAAGGCACATGCTGAGTTTTTGTAGAATTAGGTGGCAAGGCAGGTATGTATTTATCAGTTATCAGCAATTCTAGTTAGAAATTGAAGCGAACATTTCCCAACAAATTGTTAGAGAATGTGAGTGTAGAAAATTGGTAATGAAAATATGGAAGATTTTCAGAGGTTTTCTGTAAGCTGAATTCTTTATAAACAGAATCAATAAGACTTAATGGTTCTTCAAGTATTTTTGGATGTAAATAGTAATTAGTGCAATTTTAATCAATTTCCAAGATATCAACTCTTTTCCTGAACTTTTAAAAATTGTTTGGTTTTTTTTTAAATGCATTACAGCTCATCAGCAAAATATTTTAAATGTTCAGCTCAGATTGACTGCAAGTTAAATGTGGATATCCCCCTCCAGTTTTTCAGAACTACTACTAAAATGAGTATTTAGTAGTCTGAGCAACTGTGCCTTTAATGGAGACAGTTACACTTCACACACAGTGTTGTCATTCAACGTATGGTGGTTTGAATATGGCTTTAGGAAACAAAAACATCCTCACCTCTTAGTGGTGGCTACAAATTATAACATTATTATAATGGATTTTATTTTTTTAAATAAACAAGTGGGGATTAGTTGACTAATCATTCCTAAGAGTAATCAGTGCTGGTGAAATGCATGTTGATCATTAAGCATAAGTACTGTATGCACTTCACAAAGAACGGCTTGCGGTGACTATGCGTTAAAGACTTCCAAACCTGGAAAGAGGCACGAATGGCTATCATATCGTGTGTCTGGGTTGACTCCACTTACCCAACAGACACAACCACTGAATTGCTCTTTCTGCTGAAATAGCAGCATGTTCTTTCGTAAGCCCCTGTAAAAGAAAATATTTCAATGGAATTGTAACTTGCTTTAAAAATAAGCTGAATGAAAGTATTCTGAAATTCTTATCTCTATTCTGTGATTAATGCTACGCTGTAATTCTCTTCTTGTGGCATGGTCTCATCTGGACTCTGCTCACAATTCCATTACATCCCTGGGAATCTTCTTGCCAGTAAGAAACCGGGAATTTACACCAAAGCAGTGTTTCAGTCTCCTCTTTAAAAAGTTAGTTAATAGAAAGCACCACCACTGCCACTTCTGAAGTGGTATTGAAGATGAGAAGTTATTAAAAAAAATCCAAAAAAACAAAAAAAAACCCCAAACCAATAAAAACCTACAAAAACCCCACAACCCCCCTCACTAAATCTAGCACAAGATCTTTTCTTGTGCATGAGCCACCATCTAATCTCTTATGCCTTTCCATTTCAAATGCCAAAATGTATTTTTTCCTTGTTTCGCCACTATAAAGACACACAACAGTATACACACATACAGACAAGCTTGCACACAGATGTGAACACAAGTGGAGTTCTTTAAAATAAGAAATAAAATTCTAACGAGATTTCTTGTAAGCATAAGGAAGAAGAAGGAAGAAAACAGGTATTATAAATGATCAGGGAATAAAAGTTCTAGACACATGACCTGTATAAAGACAATTTAACATGATGCCTACTGGATATAAATAAAATTATTCTGCTGTCCTGAAATTAATTCATAATGCTTAACCTACTAACTCTTCTTGTCATTTAAGAAATGCCATGTCAGATCAGAAACTACATAGTATTTGTAGTTATAAGCTCATATTTTATCTGTTACTTACGAATGCTTCCAAACTGTCCAGCTCCTCCATGAAAATAAAGGATTCCTCTTCTTTGGCCAGTGGTTGATATTTTTGGCTGGTAAATTCTTACTTTAACATTTTCAAACCTTAAGTCCTTGATAAAAAGACGTTTATCTTTTAATGATGGTATTCCATCCATTACAGTCCTGAAGAGATAGACCTGTGAGGTGATGATACCTACTTTTTCCAAAATTTTTGCCTGTTAATAAAGGGAAAGAAACCACAAATCAGTGCACATTTCCATCTTACCTGGAGAAAATGAAAAATTTAAAATTCCATGGTCAGTTCAAACTTTGTCTCCTGATGGTTCTTACAATGAAGTGACCAGTTATGATGATCATTTGGATACATCTTCATTGTAATGTAATATCTGCCAAAATGTGAAATTCGAAGAGCAGTAGGTTGGACAGGAATGGATGAACGTATCTTCTGTAGCTGCCTTGTGTCCGTGCATGACAATCCTACAAAAGCAAGGCCTTTGAGCCTGTGGGAAAGCTGGCCTGAGAGCTGTTTTCACAGGAGCATAGTAACTTGGCTTGTTAATACCATCTTACATCTCTGGGAAAAATGTTACCAGTACTATCTAGCAGAACGTAGGGTTAGCTTTGGTGGTAATTTCTAGATCATATTAGAAATGTTGGATGAGAGCATGGTGTTTTTCAAGTTATTTAGTTCTTCAGTGGTGAAATCCTGGCTTAGTTTATGTCAGTAGGAAAAATCCAAACTATTAATAGTAGATAAAAGAAGGTGTCAAATACTTCAAGATGCTTACAAACTATTAACGTAGTAAGTAGATAATTAAATCAGCCCCTCTTTTCCCAGACGGTATCCGTCATAAGTCCCCTGGCTATTGTTTAGCCTTGCTGATATGTCAATTTTTCTTTTTATAGACTGCATATTAGATGAAAAAGTAAAGGATGAGTTAATAGTTTTTTCAGTGAAGAAGTTTTATTAACATTATGATGTAACTGTTTTTATTTAAGTATATCGTGATAGGTGAATGCAGACATTTCTGCATAAAATCTATTAGATAGGGCACAACTACTTCAAACTGGTTTGTCTCCAGTGACTTCACATGCATCTTTTGTCCCAGCTGAAGACAATATGCTAGTAAACTGCAATTTTCCCTGCAGTTTTGACATCATGGGTTGTCATCCCTTGAAAGGATTTGAATACTTTGGCTTAAGTAATTGGCAATTACCAAGAGTTCCTATGTGACTCAGACTTTACTCTTGCATTTAAACTTTTGTATAACTGTATGTTAATATTCTTATCTTTCTGCTCCTTTGAGGTGGTGTGGTACAGTGCTTTTGCTTGGCCTCTCACTGGCCCCTGTACTGGGCACTGGTGAGGCCGTGCCTCGAATGCTGTGTTCAGTTTTGGGCCCCTCACTAGAAGAAGGACATTGAGGTGCTGGAGCGTGTCCCGAGAAGGGCAGCGAAGTTGGGGAAGGGCCTGGAGAACAAGTCTTATGAGGAGTGGCTGAGGGAACTGGGGTGGTTTAGTTTGGAGAAGAGGAGGCTGAGGGGATACCTGATCGCTCTCCACAACTCCCTGACAGGAGGGTGCAGTGAGGAGGATGTTGGTCTCTTCGCCCAAGTAACGAGCGATAGGACAAGAGGAAATGGCCTCAAGTTGCGCCCAGGGAGGTTTAGACCGGATATCGGTTGGATATTAGGAAAAATTTC
>VZTL01062294.1:19129-34969 GCA_013400535.1 Scopus umbretta | reverse complement strand
AACCCAAAACCAAAGTAAATAAAGATTGTATGTGAACAGGGGATTGATCCCGAACTATGTTTCTGGAGTTTCAAATTATATTGTCAGAAGGACGTCTGTTTTGGCTGTTCGTGAGAATAACCATCTCGGGAAGGTTTTCTTTACAAAAAAATATAGAGACCCATGACCCAGTACTCATCCTTGCAAAATGGATGTAGTTCTCTTTCTGCATCTAATTTCTTTGTTTAAAGCCCAGAAGGGACTTGGCCTTTTCAGCACCGATTTTTGGAGTGGATTAGGGCTGGCAGACATGATATGTCCCCATGGGTGATGAAGCCGTGGCTGTATAGACCACTTTTCCACATTTCACCCTGCTGCAATTACATTTTCTGACTCGTTTGCTGAGTGTCCAACTTAATATCAAGCACATATATGCAGGTTTTATGTCTTATATCCTGTTGTATGGCATTTGTATTAAAGAAGGCATTGACTAACCTGTTTTCTTCTCAGAATATTAATGAATTGCCTCAGTGAAATCTCTAGCAGTATTTTCAGGCATCCATATTTGTTTTGGGAAAAAAAACCCAATACCTTCAAATGTAGCCCACAAACTTTTACCAAAAAACACACAGAGAATCCCAATGCAGTATGAAATCTCAGATGTTGTTTATCCAGCAGGCACGCAAGGTAAATGCATCTTAAAAGAAAGATTTAAATACCATATCCCGTTTACTATTTCAGCCAGAACCTGGGGTTAGAATTTTCCATATTTTTCCCGGTGACATCACAGGTACCTAAACCAGCGTTTAAAATCTTATTTTAGCAGAATATGTGAGATCTACAGTCTAATATGGGAAATATAGGAACCTGATGTCAATATTTGACAAGTCAGTGCAGGAGTAGCTGTTTTATAAAATACAAATTCATGTTTAACCTCTAACCCTACACACAGTCTCCAATAATAATTTTTGGTCTGAAGCAGTTTGATCCGATGACCTTCCCACAGCCTCCAAAAATCACACTCATCTTTTATAGTCACTGAAGGCAAAGATTCTTCATCGAAGACATTACTAGACACAGCTATGTCAGCTGTGCTGTGGCTGAGAGCTGTGCCGCAGATGGAGCGCGGTGCGTGCTTGCGGGAGGTACCCATAGCTGCCTCGGGGCGGGATGCTGCCGAGTCCCACTTTCCCAGGGGATGAGAAGTGCCAATACAGGCTACATTTATGCTGGTATTTAAACACTTCAGGATGCTGAAATGCATTCATACCTACTGTCAAACTGTTAGTGTGGTCCTTGGTCCAGTTCTGATTTAGGCCAGCTAGCATTCTCCATTCAATTCCCAGGCGTGCTTTGGAAATTAACCCAATTTGGGAACCATTCCCACTATGCATTTTCTATGTGGCCAAGGTTTTTGCAGACTGAGATGAGTAGTACAGACACTGGTGGCTCTGTGTCAGCTGTCCTCAGGGCCATTGTCACTGTCATTGTATTTTATTGATACACGTGTGGCCTCCCTGTCTGAGACAGATGCTCCTGTCTAGCATGGCTACTCCAACCCAAATGGCCCCTTGCTTGGTTTCATGTCTGGCACCACTGAGAAGCCCTTGATCAACCAGTCTTCTCAGTGGAAAGCCATCTGACATGAGAGACACTATTGCCAGTCCAGCACAGTGGACTGAACTTGTGCTGTGGTGCCAAGTCACCCTCTTTACTTGTTCCTCACAGCCTGCCCCATAATAAAAATGGGGGATCAAAACAAAGACAGCAAACCGGAGTTACAGGGTGTGTTTTAGGTCTCTCCAGGAGCAGACCTGTAGAGAAAATTCCTAAGTTCAGCTTCTGGATGCCCTCACTCGATCTGGGATTACAGAGATGAAGCTCATTTTGGCATCTTGTCTAGAAACTCCATTTGTAGATGCCAAGAACTGCTCAGAAGAAATAAAGGATACCTTGTGTGATAGTGACAAGGCTTTCTATATAGAAAAAAAGTATCATCTTTACAAGCTAGATCCATAGCACAAAACCACCCAGTATGCACTCTACTGGGCATTTTACGTAGTCTGCAGATCCACCTGCCTATCTGCTGCTTTTTTTTTGGCAGCGCTCAGCACTGTCCCCAGTGAAGGTGGAAGGTATGTACCACCTTGCCTGCATGCTGGGCAGCAGCTGCAGGTCTGCAGTAATGATAGCTGGTGATCGTGCTTCCACCGCTGCCAGTCTCCGCTGGCTCAGTGCCTCCAGAACCACAATCTCGGTAAGGCACCTTCTTTCTCAGTGACAATCCTAGCATTGCCAGGCTTTAAGAGGCATAACTGAATCCAATCTAATCTCTTTGAAAGTCTGGGAACAAACTGTACTGACACCTCTGCCTTCTAAGGACTTGGAATACAAGGTAGAAGTGGCAGGGTTTCTCCTGATAGAAATATTTGAATTGGGAGAATTCAGCCAGTGCTGAAAAGGGACGAAAGAAACCAGTGTATTAGATTTAGCTATTATCTAGTAATCCTATTCTGTATATTTTCTGCCAATTTTTTTCTGGCATAGTTTGTAACTCCCAGAATCATCTCTGGACAGTGAGTTCATACTCAGAAATTCCCCCTTGACCTAGGAGTGGACTTTCTGAGGAGCCAAAAAATAGCAGAGGTAGAACAGAGTTAATGTTCAGGTGAGACTGGTCTCGTGTGTCATCAGCCAGCTGAAACCAACAGAGATCACTTACCAGCAGTAGGATCCACAGCTGGCTCCTCAGTGTGCATGCAGCCACTGCCTCTGCATTTTAACCACACAAAATACCCCAAACGTGTTCTCGCTGGGCATGTTCGAGCCTGCCACAGCCTTTCCAATAGCTGACTGACAGCATATCAGGGCAAAGGTTTGTAAAACTGCAGCTTGCTGTTCTGCAGGAGCATGGCAGGAGCCAAAGCAGAGATCCATGCTAATGTAATTTGTCCTCCCGTAGCTTTCAAGATAAGAAAGGAAATGTGGTATTGATTTACCTAGTAAAAGTGACACCCCCCAACATGCGGAATCCATCCCTGCTTGTCACTCAGTGCTGCTCTGCCTTTTTGGACAAGGCTGCTTGTATGTGTGAAGTTATTAAGCAGAAACATATTGCCCAGCCTGACTATCGGAGCCAGCTTCAGAAAGGGCAGGTATCACACCAATTCAAAGAGCATGTGAAAGACCAAATGGCACTTAACAGTAAGCTGCAAATCAGGCTGCAGGAATGTATAGACACCTGAATCTAAAGAGACATATTTCTATTCCTGGACATAAAGTCCATGAGATGGTTTCATTAATAATTAATTCAAGCTGCTTCTAATCCATGCTTTTTTATCCAACAAACCTAGGGAGTGATATGCTTATAAGCTTATACTATGGAGAAAACCTTACAGAAGAAGAAACTTGGGAAATCTATCCAGAGTTAATCGCATAGGGAAGGGAAGTGGTCACTGCCTCTTGCTTCATAAATGTCACAGTTTTCAGGTGTATCTAGTAAATAATTAAGGCTGATAAGAGTCAGGTGGTCCATAGTTCCTCCCAGGGCCTGGGGACTGCTGGTAATTAAGGCCTGAGCAGGATGGAATGGATATTTGCCCTTTGTTGCTATTAAAAAGGGTGAGAGCTGGAACTGTGTCTGGGACTAATGTTAAATTAGGTTGTCTGTATGGCAAGGTCTCTCAGTGTCCTACTCATCCTCTCTCTTTTTCCTGACTGTCTCCATTAAACTGTTTAACGAAGAGGTAGAAAGGAACAATGCCTGTCTGTGAGTTTACCAGGAAGCAAAGCAAGGAGGCTGCAGCCAGCTCAGACTGAACAGCCACAACAGGCTCTGTAGGGAAGTACCTGAAGGTGGAAGATCGTAAGCTCTATACTAAGTGGAAAGTAATAAATAAGTGGGATTAGCTAGGCCTGTGAGCCTGGCAACAGTCACAGGAACGATCTGCATCAGCTGATACAAGATTTAGTAAATAAGAAGGCAAAAGACAAAGTTGTTATTGATGCTAATCACCAGGGTTCTGAAAAATATTTGTCAACTATCTGAGAATTTTTTTTTTTTTTTAAATTATGAGAAAACATGGAAATCCATGATCGAGGGTTGATGTGAAATGGGAATTTATCCTGGGGAAGGCTGGTCTGTATATTTCCCCTTCGCATTTGCTGGTGGCTGCTGCTGGGCAGGGGATGATAGAACAGAAGGAGCCCTGACCACTCTGGCACAGCTGTCGTAGTCTGCGTGGTAGGGTGACAGTGTGGGCAGAACAGACTCAAGCATGTCACCTGGTTTGGTACCGCCCGCCATTTTGTTCAGGAAAGCAGAATGTCATAAGCGTGAACAACACGGCAGATATTAAATGCGGAATCTGGGGTGGAGATGGAGAGTTTTTATTTTCCTTGTGTTTGGCATTGTAGCTGAGGCTGGATACCTTATTCTGGTGTCTTAGTTTAAAGAGTGGATACGTGAAAGAGCAACAGAGAAAATCACTGAGGTATGGAAGTATTCTGAAAAGCGTGTCTTGAACTTTTGCACACCAGTGCAATCCTCTTGGTGCCTTACCTGCCCAGCAGGTTTGCCTCTTGCTTGGGAGGCCCTCGGGAGCACAGCCTCAGGGCCAGGTCCTCCTTCTGCAGAGCTCCACAGGAACAGGGACCCACTGTAGGGCAGGCTCTTTTGTCAGCAGAGAGGATTTCCCTGATGATTTACAATTAAACATAGTATTGATAAAAGACTTAAGATGGGACTTGTTCAGGTATTCCCCATCTTGCCTTGTCTCTTGCAGCTACCATCCGCTGTCATCATACTCATCTTAGGCATGCAAAGCAAGTGCTTGTGGTACTTCTGACACTGAAGAAATACTGATCTTCCTTGGTAAGTGTTCCTAATGAAAAATAAATCATTTCAGTCTTTCTAGTTCCCGCTGGGTAGACCCCCTGCTTCAAATGATTTTTCAGCTAGTAAAGTAGTGGTATAAGTAATTAATCACTGAGTGTGGTCATTATAACTACAGTGAGAAAAACTGTTTGAAATCCTTTTCTTTGTAAAAAGAGGTTTTCTAGGATAGTTAACAACAGTGCTACTTGCAGAGATCTTGCTGACATGAAAGTCTCTCTAGTGAGAAGGAAAAGAGAAAGGGACACAGAGGAAATATTATTGTGAGCAAGGTTATTCCTAAACTAAGTATTTTTCACACTTGTTAGGAGTTCCAAGGATCTTAGATGAGCAACAGTTTAAATGTTCTTGCACGCAGCTTACTCTAACAGCAAGTTTCCTTGGCAGTGGCAAATAATGTGAGCTCCAGAGCAAGATGCAGAGCATTCTCTCAGGTTACCTCTGCTGTGTGATCTAGCATAGCAGAACGAGCAATGCAAACAATAAATAATGACAGAATCAAAAAGCATGGAAGCCCTTTTCCTGTAACAATATATATCTTTTAGTGAAACACTCTGATCTCACAGAAGTAAATGCACCATTATGCCCCTGAGGCCACTCCTCTGATTCCACATTTTATGGACTAGCTCTTTATTCCTAAATTCAGCAGATGCATGGCTTATGGCTGGTCCCAGCATGGAATGCATCACAAGCAGCTTGTCTATTACAAGTGACCTGCAAAAGAGAAGAAATAGTGTTTGTATCCTCTGTAGCATTTTTAGGGCTGAAAAAGAAGACTTGGAAGATTTCTTTTTTCTGGATCCTGCATGTTGCTCAATATTAAGTATCTGGAATATAAAAAAACCCTGAAGACCCATCATTCATTTATTTTTCTGTTGGAGGGGTGGGAACAGAGCATGGGTCCTTGGGAAGGACTCTGCTTGAACAGTAAGGCCACTAGAAATTATCTACAAATGCTCTCTGTGATTTTGGCTGAATAATCTTCCTCACATGGAATTTTAAAAGCTTTACTAACAATATGATTTTTAAAATAATCTGTCTAAACTACTGTGGAAAGTTTTATAGTGTGGTTTTTTGTTTTTTTTTTTCAAGATTTCTGTTCAAACAATACTTAGTCTTTTCATTTTTAGTAAGAGATTCTTGTATTGCTTGTTATTATAGCATAGTATACACTAAGTAACCACAGAAGTCTTCTTATATCCTTAAAAATGGTCTATTGTACATCTGTCCTTCCAGATTACAGACTGTTCTATCTAGTGATGACTTTTGGGGTGCAGTGCTGGGCTTTGTGCCAGGTTTAACTTGGAATAATAGAAGTGCTGCACAGCCTATAATTCCAGTTAACATCTATCCAAATTCCTGAGATAATGTCAGACAAATCTTTGTGTGTGTGTGTGTTTACCTACACATTTATATATATATATGCACATGTATATATGCATCAAGTCACTGCAGAAAAGTTTTGGAGTATGTGGTCCACATGATGGTCAGAAACACAAACATTCTAGACCAACGGAAAGTAAAGGCTCCAGCTGCCACTGCCCCAGAGCTGGGGCTTTGCCTGTCTTGACTGACAAGTGCTCGTCTCCCGTGGAAATGAATAAAAGTTAGTTCCTGGTCACTTTGGCGTTGTGCTTCCGACTGTGACTTGGCCGTGAGCAGCAAAGCCAGTCTCCTGTATGAGAGGTCATATTGCTTTTTGGCAGGTAATACTGAACTGGCCACTGCCAGAAGCATAATAATCTCCAAGCAACTCTAAGCAGCATTACTTCAGGATCTTTCCACTTCCAATATTTTTCATATTGCTCCAATCCCAGAATTCTGCAGCTTAGTCATAAGAGTATAGGTTGCTTTAATTGCTTTCTTCAAATTTTCTTCGTCACAGCCTTGTCCATTTTGTTCCCAGAGCTTATTTACAGCTCAGCTTTCTCAGTGTTTTTTTGGACAAGTATTTCAAACAAACATTCTGGAGCTGCTCAAAGCAGACACCAATCTGTGAGGGGGATGCTGGATGAAAGAGGATCCATATACGCATATGCCCTAGTTAAACACCACCTGCATACTGTGTCATGTCTCATTTGTGGCATCGCAGGGGGACTCTGATTTCCACTGTAGACTGACTATTCTGTAACAAGACACCAAAGGATATGGCACAAAGCAGAGCTAATATTTTCTTTGTCTCTTGTTTTCCTTCTGCTGGCTCCAGCAGCCTTCTCTGGCCTACCCACAAAAGCCAGCTTTGTATGTGAAGACACAGCAGTCCGGTGGTTTGCCTCTATAATTCCTGCATGGAGATAAAAAAAAAAAGCAGAAACAGCGGGGAGCTGTGAATTAAGGAAGACATTATATTGTGGTATATTTACTGAATGAGCATGTGCACTCTAAAAAAGTGTATTCAGGTTTGATAGAGGACAGGCATAATAGAGAACCGGTAGTTTCAATTCCTTCACAGGAGAAGCTGGAGTTGTGTTCTGCAGTTAAGAAGTACTGATGATAATGTGAATATTAAAAGGACGGACTTGTGCTTTTTGAAGCTAAGTTTCTTAATTTCCTTTTCCTTATGGAGAAGTCAAACTATTCTAAAAAGCTGTGTATTTTCAGATCGCCGAACTTGCTCAGAGTGCTACCTATGTCAAAGCGAATTTGAAATTCTCTCTTCACTAGTGGTTTTTTTTCAGAATGTGTACTGCAATTTATGAAGCAATACTGTTTTAAGAAAGATAACATGATGGAGAAGGGAGAAGGCAATGGATGGATTGGCTCCCAAGTTATGGAAGAGTCTGATCTTGGTTACCTGAAACCATATGGGCATCCAAACACAACAGGACTGCAGCAGGAAAAGGGAGGGAGAGCTCATTTCTTCCCTGCAATGGAATGACATGTCTCAAACTAACACTTGGCCAAGAAGCTTTATTATTGTTGGTGTGATTTCAGAGTTCTAAGGAAAAACTCGTGAGTGCTGATGGGGAGGACTTGCACTCTTGCTTCATGGTGCTTAGAATTTTAAAATAATCCCTTGAAAGAAGAGCACAATTGGAATCACAGTCGAATGTGTTGATTCTTCTCCCTGCAAAGTCTACAGAGAGCCTTACTAAAAGGGGGGGAAATCGTCTGTGTGGCCTTGAAACCTTATATAATGTTTCTGTGTTGGGCCAATAAAAAATATCCTAACCGTTATTTTGTCTGAGCTCAGGTCTTGAAGGAAACGTTGGGCTGAGTAGGAAAAAAGTTCTACGGTTACAGCTCTTATAATTCTCAGAGCTTTCCCCCAAATACCCCCTACTTCCAAGCCCTGTCTCCAAACACTCAAACTGTGGAAGTGATAACCTGCAGACTTGGCAGTGTACATGACATTTTACTAAGGGAGCTTACACAAATATTATCTCAAGTGAAATGAGGGTTTAATTCTATTATCTGTGGCTTTTCTTTCCCTGGGGTCAAAAGTACAGAAAGTGGTCATGTTGTCTTTATAGCCCAAGAAACAAAAGACCTGTTTTTAAACCAAATAATTAGTCATCCAGAACTAATGTCCCACAGCACTAACCACTAAGGGGGCTTTAGAGTGATCTGAACCAGTTTACAGTTCTCCAGACACATCATTTCAGAAGTGCTGGTAAGAATGCGTTGCAGGGGATTCTCTTGAGATGGCTGACACTATAGTCAGGGAAACAAGGCGTGGGGACTCTGCAGGTGCTGTGAAGAAACCCTACAAAAGCCTATTTCTTGAAAAATGCTGTTCCTTCCTTGCGTTACTCTGAAAAACTCTGTTCTCTGTTGCTTTGTCTTTACGTGGGTCAGGCTGCAGGTGTGTGGCTGTACATGGCACACCCTTGCGACAGCTAGCAGTCCACTGCAGAGAACAGAGGGCAAATCTAGGGTGATGCTGGTAGAGCTCAAATGTGAATAGTGTGTGTGTGCTAGCATCCCACAATGCATTTTAAATTCTGCAGCTGTGATCAGAGCTGTTTGGAAGAAGAAACCTTCCACCCCAGCACCCAGAACGGGGACTGGCTATAGATCTGCTCTTTGGTTTTGACTACTCACTTGCTTTTAGCAGTCCTTGTGCAAAACAGGAGGAGTCCAGACTCAGTTCTCTGCCCTTTAAACTCTTCGTGATCCAGATTTGGGAATTCTGAATATTGCAAAAGACTGAAAAGCTCCAAAGAAGATTTTTTTTAGCTGTGGAACTAAAACCTTAGTAATTCCAGTGACTGAATCCTGTCTCCTCCACTTTTGTTGAGGATGTGGGCTCCAAGGAGCTCACAGTCTAGACAAAAGATGCATGGAAGTTCTGGAGCACTATGTTTGCTATACACTGTTTGCCCCACGGCTGTAGTGTTACTTCTCTCTAGGTAACGAGCACTGTAAGGAAGAAAGACACAAGCTCTCTCTGACCAGGATTTTGGTAGTGGATCATGTCAGAGGTTGTGAAAAAGAGGTTTTGGAACCACCATGACCTGAAGGAATGAACTGGGAAGGATTCCTGTGTCAGTAATGCACACATGCACCAGCTTTGCCTTTGCTGTCAGGTGACACTGCAGAAGAGCACTGTGCAAGCCTTGCTCCTAAACACAATAGAAATCCTGACAGAGTCATAGTAGTCATGACATTGGCTCAGGGACTTAGGGAGTTAATAGTTTGCTACAGCTCATGTCCCAAGCCAATTCTTTTAGCCAGTCACTAATTTACAAGCAGTGCTCACAGCGCTGATTATTATTGCTTAGAAGAATGACTCAAATCTAACCAAAGCTTTCATAATATTTCCATTTTGGATATGCATTGCAAGGCTAAGAACTGGATCTTCTTATTCACTGCAAGTTCTCAAGGAGGAGGTGCTTCATTAGTTTCAAATTGCTCACTATTTTCTCCTAGAAATCCCTATTTTCTCCTAGAAATCCCTATTTTCTCCTAGCATCCCCTATGACTGCATATGATAGTCCAAACAAATTTTACAACTACTTTATTGTACTGGTTTTGCTGGGATAGACTTACTTTTCCCCATAGTAGCTGGTGTGGTGCTGTGTTTTGGATTTGTGACCAAAACAGCCTTGATAACACACTGATGTTTCAGCAGTCACTGAGCATTTGCCTACATAGGGTCAAGGCCTGCTCTGTTTCTTGCACTGACCCACCAGCGAGCAGGCTGAGGGTGCACAAGAAGTTGGGAGGGGACACAGCTGGGAGAGCTGACCCCAGCTGACCAAGGGATATCCCATACCATATAGCACTGTGCTCAGCCATAAAAGCTGGGGGAAGAGGGAGGAAGGGGGAGATGTTTGGACTTACGGTGTTTGTCTTTCCAAGGAATCAGCATGCATGATGAAGCCCTGCCTTCCTGGAAATGGCTAAACACCTGCTTGCCGTTGGGAAGTAGTGAATGAATTCCTTATCTTGCCTTGCTTGCACGTGCAGCTTTTCCTTTACCTATTAAACTGTCTTCACCTCAACCCATGAGGTTTTTGCACTTTTACCTTCCCAATTCTCTTCCCCATCCCACTGCGGGGGAGTGAGAGAGTGGCTGTGTGGCGCTTAGTGGCCTACCAGGGATAACCCACAACGCTTATATGACACAGTAACTGAGACTTTCAACTCACGACATATCATTTGCCAGGTAAAAACTGCAGTCCTCTCTCAGGATTCAAGAGATGCTCTCCACTTTCTCCCACTCTCAAAGTAATCTCGGACTTTTCTTTCAGATTGTTTTTTCCTCAACACTGCATTGGGAGCTCTGAACGAATGCAAAGATTGTTGGTTTAATGAAGAAGAAACTGAAAAATGTGTGTTGTTTACAGCATGTGCTAGAATAATAAGATCCAATGATACTGCTGTGGTAGTTACAAGTGAAATAGTCTTTCACCCTAAAAGATACTGTGCAGACTCTGTTTGTTCAGATGGCACGCTGTCCTTTTGGTCTAAAGCTATTACTTAAATTTTCCACATAACAACTTCCCAAAGATGCCTTTGAAAATTTCTAAAGACAACATGTACTTAATACTTTAATATAAGCAGGTTTGATTCAATACAGATTGTTCAGAAGCACCAAATATCTGTGGATGTATCTTGGGTTGTATCTAAATCTGTACTTCCGTGCATAGTTTTGTGTCTGAAAGCAATCCCAAGCCACATGGTCTGTGAAACAGCACAGTGAGCTTAGTAGAAATACAAACCATGTGAACTGTGATGCCACTAAACCACAGATCTTCCTTTTGTCTGTTTTGATAGCCCTTGATCCTCCAAGGACGTGGAAGTATTTTTCAGTCCAGCAACTGAAAAATACGGCCACTTTGGATTCTGGAAAGAAAAACATTCTGTTTAAATCCACCCCTCTATACTTTTGTTTTCAGACACTGTCTGTCAGTCTAGCCTTTGAAATTAGCACAAATACCCATGAGAAATATAATCCTGCTCAAGGCTCTGAATCAAATACATTGCAGCCGATAAATAGTTGCCCTTTGACTTCCAAATGATGTTTAATCTCTGAAGCAGGTACAGTAACCTTGGGTAATCTGCTCATCAGTTTTCTAGGTTAAATAAATGGATATATTAGTTTCCTCTAGATTTCATTGTTCTATAATAGCAATGGGAACATAAGATCAGCTCCACAAAAAAGAACCAAGAACTGTCTGCTATGCTTTGTGGAGTTTATTAATGAGCCTCAGAAAAAAGGATCTTTATCACCCATAAAGTGACTCTGTGCTGCCCAGTGAGATAGCAGACATTTCTGGGGTGAGGAAACTCTATTATAGGAATGTTCTGTCTGCCTTGATCAGGTGTAACTGGCCAGCAGAGCTGTTGACTGTTAGACTACCATAACACGTGCTTAGCCTAGGGCCACAGGAGGCACGGGAGGCTGACACCTTTACTCCTCTTGACATGGAAATAGTATCACTGACGTTCTCTTTTCAGGGTTTGCCTGTTCATTGTGTGTATCCCAATAACCCTGACTTTGTGCAGCAACTTGTTGGAGATTAGTTTACTTGGAAGAAAACACAGAAAAAGAACTTGACAACTTCAGGTGTTTAAAGAAGCAACATAAAGATTAGTTAAAAGAAACTTTTATATAACATTGGGCATGCTTAGTAAAAACTTCTTAGGAAATCAAAATAATGCCAGTATATTTAGGTGAAAATACTTTTAAAATTCAGATTCAGCTCAGAATTAAGTGAGCAGTTGACAGAACCCATTGTACAGTCTATAGAAAGCACACAGCTCATGATTTTAATGCTTGTAAGATTCTTAATTTTTTTCAAAGCAAATCAAGAAACAAAAATGAAGCTCATCTAGTACAAAGTGTTCCAAATGAACCCTAAGGACACAGCAGCCCCAAATGCTGTGAGCCTCTGTGTTCATGAGATGGTGTCCTACTGAATTATCTTTTGGTAGGACACTGTTACACATTGTTTTGAATGCAAATGACAATAGTCAGCTTGGCTTCCTTGTCATATAAATCATCAGAACAATTGGAACATGTACAATTACCTGCCTCAAATCCATACTTATGTAGGACAGACAGTCAATGGGGAAACTGTAAAATTCATTGTTTAATGCAATTTACAGATCATTCGGAGAGATGATTTATGGAATTATAAAGGTCTGACATTTGCTGACCACTGAATTACCCTTTAAATTATTCAGTGCTTTGGAGATTATTTGCTGACCTGCTGTGACCTAACCTGAGTTGACTATTGCAGCAGCGAAGAGCATTGCCTGCTGCTGCAGCACAGGCAGGTCACATGCAGATTTTACACCCTGTTGGTAGTAAAAACAATTAATTAAGTCCAAACCGGTTTTGCAATATAAAGCTATAAAAAAGCATTAAACTGAAGGTCATATCAGGTCAAGAGTCCCCACATCCTCTTCCAAAAAGAGAGCAAGCTGCCCACACCTCTGCTTTATTAAGGCTGAAATCAGGTTAGGTCCCTGTTTACCAAACAAAGCAAGCCAGGCATTTTTCAAAAGCTAGTACACTGTACTTCTATCAGTCAGAGCAGGCAGTAATCGTCTTAACCTGACTACTAAGGAGGTTTTGTGAGAAAGCAAGCAGGTCGGACATGCTTACTGGCAGTAACGGTGGCACTAGCTCTGTACTCCTGAAGGATTTGCTTGCTGCAATAATAAGTAGTTATGGCATTTTTTTTTTTTTACTTTTGGTGGACAAGTAGATCTCTGAAGCAAAGAAGAAAGCAAGAGGAACTTCCCAGCTCGTTTTGTCAGTGTAATGCTCAGAGATGAAATAGTCTGTGTCGTATTTGCAGAAAAAGAAAATTTAACGTTTTGTTATGAATTTCAGGCTACATTAAAATGAAAGCACTTCCTTGGCATATCATACTAAATAAATGAGGTTGATGGGGGGGATTGCTTTTCAGAGAGCCACCAAAATTGTTAGAAAATGAACAAATGTTTAGGGAGTTTTGTGTCCTGATAGGTCCTCTCCACACCTTACACAACAGGGAGAAGTTAATTGCAGAGTAACATCTGTGAAAAGATGACAAGCTAAAGCAGGTCTAGGCATATGGGTGGCGAAAGGCTATTGTGTAAGAAGTATTTTGGTACAGGTGAAGAATCCACCACAGCTATACTAGTGACTTGCACATGTTGAAAGTTTGTCCAGAGTTAGACTTTCCCAGTTAGCATAAGGAGAAGAGATATTTCTTTTTAAAGTTTTGATAAGTACTTCTGAGAAACTGTTAAGAAACCAAGTTCCCAACTTGTAAACTGTGACCCAAAGCCTTTTATGCAAAACCCCTGAAGTTCCCCTTTTTTTTCATGTGATTTTACTGATGTAATAGGTAGGTTAGTTGCATGAGTTTCCTTGTAATTCCCAAAAAGAGACACTCCAAGGTGGGACAAACTGTCCTGTAAAGTTGTGTGTAGTAAGCTGGCAAAGCTGCATGAAATTAATTGTACCTCACAACTTCCACAGAAAATGGAGTAATCTCCGCCTTTCCCATGAGCATGCTATAAAACAGTGGTTCATCTAAAGCTGAAGGGAAGAGTGCATAGAATAAATTCCTTCCTAGATAAGTTAGAAGAACATGCTCTTTAGCATGTCTATCTCGCCCTACTACTTTTTCTGTGTTTGAAACAGACTCTGCTGCTAAATATCTTGATCTGCATTATACTTATTCAGTCATAGTTTTGCAAGTCCTCCAAACACATAATCTACAGGTATTTGAATTCCACAAAAGCATGATAAATGCTCTTCTCACCTTCCCACCCCTGCTGTGGACTATCTGCAGGGGAGATTGCTAACACTGTGGACAATAACAAGGAGTAGGCAGTTCCTGATCTACGCTGCTCGGGATGTTATAAGTAAGCCCAAGGACAAAAGCGAAAGGGCTGGAAAAGTTGCAGACAGAGTGCTTTCTATTCACAGGACAAATAATGACAGGCAGCTACTGTCAGAGCTTCTCAGGTTGCTGTGCTAGCCCAGCCCTGAGAGACAGAGCAGTCTCCTGGTTTGTGACAGATGCAGCCAGGTGCCAGTTACCCAGGGAGGCAAGGCAGTGTATGGCATTTTACTGGATTAGCTCCCGAATTCCCCTTCGCTGCTTACGTGATGATACAGTGAAGGTGCCAGGTGCTTAATGCAAGTCAGGAACAGAGAAACACAGGACCTGTAACATTTCCTATGAGAGGTCACCCTAATCGATAGGTTTACCTTGAAAAAGGATGAGGCGTTAGAAAGCTCGATTTCCATACTAAACCAGTTAAGATACTTCTGGGAGTCTGGATGCTTACTTTCATTTTACAGTTCCTTGGGGCAAGAACAGGATCTCACTGTGCATGCATACAGCATTTAGCAAGAGGAGCCTGCCTGATCCTGCCTGACCTGTAACAGCTACTTAACCACCATGTAGTTCTGTGTGGATGTAAACGGGCTTTGACACTTGTGAAGACTGCACCTTGCTAACAGCAAGCTTTCAAACCAGTTATTCTGTTGTAGCCTACATATTGAGGAAAACGATGAAATGCAAACTTCTGCAGTGCCAGACCGGTTCTTATTGAAGGAATGAGAACTAGTGACCTCACAGTATTGCTTAAAGACACAAAAAAATGACTTTTCTTCTAAACTTGTGGCTTCTACAGACCATTAATCAGCTTGGGTTGGAGTTCCACCGTTTGTCCTTGGGCATTTTGTAAAGTGAATGCTCTTTCTTTAACGCTGAGATTTGTACAGTTAATATGCAAGAATGTCAATCTGTCATAATGTAATAGGCATACTCTGTCCTTTTATACTCAGTGACTTCAAATACAGGTGCTCTGTTATGGACCACCAAAACCTGAGCTGAGGGCAATATTTCCCTCTCTAATGATGCCTGATGCCATTACACAGTCTGAATTTGAAACGCTTGCGTTCCCTCACTGTTCCACTGGATTTGCACTGAGCCTAAATGTAAATATCATAGACACATGCATACACACATATTTCATCCATAGTTCAAAATGCAGCTGTATTTAGTACAGAATATCATGATTTTTTTAACCCAACAATTCCTGCAACCTTAGGGAAGCACAGCATGTGTAAGATGCTTCTGCTAACTTCCATCAGATTGATTATTTGATTGAAATTGTCACAGCTATCATAAATAGCTGGGATATTGTTTTTTTCAAGTATATAGCTTTAGTAGATTCTAAAAAATACAGGATGTAATATAAACAACATCAATATAGTTGAGTTGAATTAAAATATTAAATAATTGTCAGATTTACTGAGAAATATTTTTCAAATAAAGTTTCATTTAAGTAATAAATAAATTTTTTACTTTACAAATATTGCCTTTGTCCAACTTCACAGCCTGTCTTTGGTGGTGACAGCCTGGTACAGAGTTTAGGTCCCCTTTCCCTCTCTCCACATGCATCTGATGAAGTGGGCATTAAGAAGCTAGGGTTGTGGGTGGCAGCTGTTAATGCAGAGAAGATTTATTTCACAAACCAGCTCTGGCAGTATCTATGCTTCCCTAAGG
>VZTL01062294.1:0-17581 GCA_013400535.1 Scopus umbretta | reverse complement strand
AAAAAAAAAAAAGGCACACAAAAGACTCTACTCATTTTAATTATGCAAATAGGAACAGCTCTAAGAAAGAATCTGTAGGGGAAGATTAAGTTCTAATGTGGGAATAAATGCAAAAAATATATATACTTTAATGAAAGAGATTTTGGCTGTTGAAATGGTTGGTAGAGAAGAGTAGCTGCTTGTCTTGAGCTCAGTTACAACACTGTCTGCCAGACCTGGAAGAAGCGTTGCCCTGTTAGGTTTGCCACCCGCCCTTACCAGGGCACTTGTCCAGTGTGTATATCTGATGCCTAATCATTCTCATCGCAGCTTATGCCCATTGCAGAAACCCGACATCCAGGAGGATGTCTCTCTGACCCACAGAGAGTCATTTTGCACCCCAAAGCATGCTTTCTTCCGCATCGTTGCATCCTGCATCATCAGCTTATGTATTCATCTGTATTATTTTGGGTTTTGCCAATCTACCTGCCCTGTTTCAAATCCTGTTAAAGCGACTTGTCTTGTAGCCTGCTGATAGGAATGCCACACAATAAAATGACTTCTTTACCTGTATTTCTTATTTACTGATTTTCGTTTTGTTATTGTCTGCCCCCTTGCCCAGTGGTGACAGGATGAAGATATTATTCAGTAGATCAAATCAAGCTCATGATGTAGTCTCTCCAGTTGCAAGCAACCCACGCAGTTCAATGTGATGTCTTTTTGCACGTCACCTGTAGACAGCTGGCACTGTTTGCTTTGTCCTGAGGCTCAGCTCATGGGATGAGCCAAATACTGAACCTTTGCTAGTGACCAGCAGTGGAATGAAATTCAGAGCGGCTGACCACCTTCTTTAATCCTGGTCCCTCAAAGGCACCTGAACAGCTGGCTCAGCTGAAGGATTTTTCGCTGCAACCAGGGAAGGTTTTAAGAAAACAAATGTTCCCTGACTTAGCTGTTTTTTTGTTTCAGCTGCTTCCTAGACAAACTCCACTGTATAGCTTAGAAAAAAAGGCAGATGGGGTGGGGGAACTGTTCAAGATATTTGGGCCTGGCTCAGTTTAGACCTTATTTTACCTTTTTGAGAAAACACGAACTGCTTGTTTCCTGTCCATGGATCCAGGACACTCTGACCAGCTCGGCAAGAGCAGCTGGTAAGAGCAAAGACCTGGGGAGGTGACTGGTACTCCTGGGTTCCAGCAATCCCAGCAAAATCAACAGCCTAATTTCTGCACATCAGCTTTTCCATTAGCATAATTGAGAATAATGAACTGAACCAACAACCCCAAGGTTGACTAATAACTACAGCTTCTCTGATGATGAAAAGCATTCCATATCCTATTATTAGCAGATCAATGTGAATAATATGCAGACATACAACAAAAGCTACTGGTCGCAAAGATTTTGTTACAGTTTTCAAGTAAAATTTCAACAGCTACATTTTTATGATTTAAATATTATCTCTTTGATTTAATCTCTCGAAGCACTCAAAATTTCTATTATTTCTATAATTTGCCTACCTGCAATTACAGAAATCAGAACCTTGTATTTGCCCTATCCCCTTCATTCTTACACTTGCATCAGTCTCGCTGTCCTTGTGACTGCTGTTATAAAACCTGCCATCCCAACACTGTGAGTCTCATCTTAGTACCAGCAGAAGCAGCTGCTGCTGCCACTGTGTTCTCGCTACCCCAGTGAGCCACCCTCCCCGTGCTGGCCTCACTCTCTTGGAGACGCTGCTCAGGTTTAACCAGTCAGCTGCTTAGTAAGAGAGATTTTCTGCAGTTCTGGCCTTGCTGTGGGGAAAATTACTTTCCCGCCTGCGTTGTCTGCTGAGCATAAAGCTGCAGTATTCGGCTGGAGTGAGGAAACAAAACAGCCGTCATTTTCTTTTTGAACTAGAGATCCAATCACCTGCAAATTCAAAGAAGCTGGCATTGGAGATTGGTGCTTTCTCCACATAGCAGGTTGTTGGAGAAGGTATCTGGCTGAAGGGGCAGTTCCTGTGCTTCGCCTCGCACCTTCTCAGTCAGCGGATCCAGGGGCTTTTGCACTGGCTTTGCGGGGGGAGCTGCACAGGGAGGGGGGGTCTCGCTCCTCGTGTGATTGCACGGAGTGCTGCTGCAGATGGTGTGTACCGTGGTAGTCTAGGGACTGGAAAGATGCCATGAGTTTGGATCGGGGTGGTCAGGGCACACACACAGCAGGCTTAGCACTACGCTGAGCTACAGTGCTCAGTAAAGTCCTCATGCTGGAAATGAGTCCTTTCAGCCCCTGCCAGCTCTGGCAAAGCTGGTACCTACAGGCATGGGTGAGGAGTGGGAAGAAGTATTGTCTCTGAGACGCCACCAGTTTTATCCCTGTACGTGTCCCTCCAAGCTTTGTTTTCTTTATTATTTACTTACCCTGTTTTTAATTTTTTTAAGTACAACCTGTTCATTTTGGGGGTGATTTCTTTTTCCCCCATTTTTAGGTTCCCCAAATTAATCTAACTAATATGGAAAGTATGTTGCGCTAGGAAATTTGCAGATGCAGATGAAATTATGTCTCTGGGGCTAGATAGCTTCACTGGACCTGACCCTGACCTGTGGACTGACTTTGTGGCTTGACCCTGGGCCTGTCTCATTGCCACAGGCTTGCCTGATGATCTGGACTCTTTGCTGACACCAGCTGCTGTCCCTGGGCTTGTCCTGCTCCTCCCACCTTGCTCAGGTACCCCAGGACAGGCCCTGGCTAAAAAAGTCTCTAACCTGCCAGACGTGCTGTCATGCTTGGCTCCCATCGCTTAGCAAGCAGCTGGCCTTTGCTACTTCTTGACATCTGCCCCATTTGTAATCTGCATCGTGTTGTCTCCAAAATATACATGCTGTGTAATCAGCTGCGTGTTGCTGATACTATCTCCGAGTTCTAAGTCGGCAGGGATACTTTTAAACAAGCTCCTCTGAACTTCCAAACACTAAATTTGATGTTTGTGTATGCCGCTTGTTCCTTCTATTTCAGAGTTTCCTGGCAATCCTAACTCTGCTTTTGCCCCAGGAATTTTGCTGTGCTGATGCTCTGGTGAGTGGCTGCTGTGCCTCAGCACCCTGGGAAGACTGTCCCTTTGTTCCCTATGGTGGAAACAATACTTGGGAATCTGGTTTGCACTTGCTTCCTTTCTTGCATGTCATATTTGGAGATGAACTTTTAGGCTGTGTCAAACATTTAGGAAAAAAAAAAAAAAGAAACCCCAAACAAAAGCTGTAGTCATTGGTGTAG
This sequence comes from Scopus umbretta, assembly GCA_013400535.1. NCBI lineage: Eukaryota > Metazoa > Chordata > Aves > Pelecaniformes > Scopidae > Scopus > Scopus umbretta. Next base: position 14,347 of record VZTL01062294.1, on the reverse strand, counting down.
GATTTTTTTTTCTTGAACCTTTTCCAAAATAGCTAGCTGCATGTTACTTCATCTGCAGGTGAACAAGAACATTCTCTGGGGCAATAGCACGCTCTAAAGACAGAAGCAGTTGTGTTGTTACTGCATGTCTTTAACAGAAGGATGTGAATCCACCCTGATGCCAAGTGAGACAAGAAAGGTGCTGGGACAGGAGGACTCTCTGAGTTTGCTGTCAGTGTTACTCTCAGCAGTCCAGCTCCAGATCTAACCAGAGCCAGAGTAGAGCTCCTCACTGTGGTTGGGGAGACATTCAACTCAACAGATATTTTCCTTGTCTGGAATACCAGGTTTCTACTAAATGAGGGCTCAGGGGGCAGCTGAAAGGAAAACAAACTACTTTTAGATAAGCATGGTGCGATTAACATCTGGCTTGTGTTCCTCTGAAGTTCATTGTTTCCTTTTGTTAAGCCTAATTGTCATCGAAGATAAGTTCTGAAATTTGTAAGTTGGAATTGCCCTTAGCTTCTGTGAAGATGGGCATTTATTTCTCCTGTTACTTACCTTGTTTTTAACCTTTCTTCTCATTAATATTTCTTTGACCTGAGTGAAAAACTGACCTTGTACAGACTGTCTTTCCATCTTAATTTCATCTGGTACTGTAGGCACCTTGTGGAGCTATTCATACAGAAGCTAATCTGTACCACAGGCCCCTTATCGGCTGTGTGCCCTGGGCAGGGAGGAGAGGGTGTCACAGGAGAATGCTGGTGGTACAACTCCTACCATACAGCCTGCAGATAAATTTGGGAGTGTGTGTGTTAGTTAAGCTCTGAGTATCTTACCTAGACTTTGTGTTTAGAGCTTTCCATGGAGCAGTGCATGGATATTTGTTTATTAAAATATAACCTGTGGCTGTCAGACCAAGTGTACGCACTGGTTGTGTGGAATCTGCTTCTAAAGTCACATAGGCAATCACTGTGCACCCATAAATCAGCCAAGCCAGGTGTTTCCTCAGTGCTTTCAGCCTTTTCACAATTCAAAAGGCTGGCAGAAGTTGCAGAGTCTTTGACTTATGAACAACCATGTAAAGGTGGGTAGGAGGTGGAGGAAGTGAGAAGAGTTTCAGGTCCCAGGAACGACCTGCGGAGTGCTCAGGAGTGGTGGGGGCCAGTGAGACAAAATCAACACAAAGAGCTCTCTAGCAGGGAAGAGCTGCTGTGGCCAGTGGACCAGGAAACTTCTCAAAGGCTGTTTAACACCAACAGTCCTGAACTGAAAGGTATGGGCTTGTTGAAAAGGTAAGTGTTCAGAAGGGACGCTGGTAAGAGAGAAGGCTACGTGGCCATGGCAAAGAAAACTTCCCAAGGCAGAAGAATACTTGAATTCTAGTCTCTGTCCAGTGGGCCACATGTGCTTTAAAAGTGGCAAGAAAGCCTTTACCTGATTAAGTAATCTAAATGCCATCCCTGTCATGTTGGATAAAGGTGACATTGGTGCAGGACTCTGGGAGATCCAGCTCCAGATATACTACGAATCTTTACAGAGAATGGGTCTGAATGGGACTGGGATGTTCTAGGTCTCTTTTGTCTCCATCAAGCCCCACAAAGCCTCAGGCCTGGGCCACCTTCTCTGAAAAGTCACACAGGTGTTCTAGCTGTCTCTCCCTGTTGTTTTTGCTCGCTTGTTTGTTTTTGAGGGTGTGATAATGATGCAATGAAGTAAATGAACCTTTTTATTATTTTTAAAGTCATTAAAGACAGTTGCTATTTACTTCTAATTAAAACAATAACTTTTTTTTCCTCAAGATCAGGTTGATTGCTAAATTGGTTCATTATAGGCCCCACAGATGGTAGTTTGTTGCACATTACTTCCACTAACATGCTATGAAATAGGTAAAAAAAAAAACAACTGCAAATAAAAAAATGAAGCGGGCTCTATAAAAGATTGAAAAGGAATTTTTTAAATGCTCAAAACTGAAAAAAATTCTAAAGTGAAAGCTTTTCTGCAGAAGGTTTCGTCCTTGGAGTTGAAAAACCTTGACAGAAAAATTAAGGTTCATCAGAATAGCCTTTTTGACAAAAAGCCTTGTTATAACAAAAGTTTTTCTAAGCAGCATTGCTGCAGGGGCTTGTGTCCCTGGTGGCAGAGACAGGCCCTGTGTTTGCAGCCACCCTCCTCTCCAGTGTGTCTTCTGCTTCTGTGGGCCTTGGCAGGGGAGGAGACAATTTATATCAAATCTTGGCTTTCTGTAGGCTGACTGTGCTGCAGGTTGATGGAGTAGGAAAAAATCCACCTCTTGTGGAAATTTTTAACGTTCAGACATAATATATTGAAATGTAAAATGCATTCAAATTAGAGACTAGGTGTAACAGCGTTAGTGGCTTACCGCAGCTGGAATTCAGTGCTGAGCAAGGGAACCCAGCGCGGGCCTACCCTAATTTGGATCAGATGGCATGCCAGAACATGTGCGCTAAATCTGGAAGGTTTTCTGCCGGTATGGCAGGGGGTAGTCTACACCACAATAGCGGCATAGATTTGCAGTGGCCAGCCCTGCTCTTTTCTGAGGCCTGTGTGTTGTATAGATAGGTCATCCCAGTAAATGAGAGGGCGATCTCAGCAGGTTGGCCTAGTCAAATAATTGTCTGTAAATAAACAGGGGGAGTAAAATATCTTCTCGCTTTACCAAAAAAGCCTGGGCCCTCCCAGAGCGGGACTGGAGAGGGCTGGTGGGGCGGCGCAGGAGTCGCGCGCTCCAGTGGCTCTTGGCTGTGCTGCGACAGACAGCCCAGGACGTGCTGCGCACCGAGGCGAGGCGCGGGGAGGCTGCTGGCCGCTGCTCTTCAGCGTCGGTGGCTGTTTCAGGGAGGTGTCTTTGGGCAAGGAACTCCGCGTCAGGTCAGGCCACAAGCTTCTGTGACTGTTTTACGCCATCACGGGCCTCTGAGTGTTTTCCAAGACACGTCCCCACTGCACTTCAGTAGCCACGGCAGCTCAGGTCTTGCGCGCGTTTCCCCTCACTGCTCGCGTTGCCCTGCGGTCTGGCAGGAAGGCTGAGGGAGCCTTTGACCAAACTCTCGTGCTGCCCCGCCAGTGGCTTATGCCGCTGGGCCCAAACGTCAGCGCCGCCGTTTATGTTGTAAAGATAATCTGTGTTTCCGCAGAAGAGCAACTGCCCGTCCTGCCAGGGCTGCAGCACAGGGTGCTTGCCAGCTCTCCCGAATGTTTTGTCCAGTTCTGAATGTTGCTGAACTTCCAGTGCCTGATTTCTATGCAGAAATGTCAAATACTGCTTTGAATTACCAGAAGGTAGAGGGAAATCTCTTCAGCATCACTTACAGAATTTTGTAACTGATATGATGCGTATGAGTTCACACCAGTTGCTGCTCCACCAGTCTCTACGTAAAAATATTACAGTTGGACAGTGTTGGCCTGGGCAATGCAGCAATATTGGACCTGAGGGGTTTTGGCAAGGCAAAACATTCTGGGGCTTTTGCTCTGTTTTGCTGCAGGAATATGAAGTCAGTCCCAGCAGCCTTTCTCTCTGTGTGGCTCAGAGATTTTGTTGTCGTTGTTGTTTCTCTTTGATTTTTGTTGCTGTGTGTGACTTCCGCAAAGGACCATCCGTACTGTGCGCTGCCGGGAGTCGGAATCGTTTTCAGTACACCCTCAGCACAGCTACTGAACACAAACAGTGGGGCAGCGCAGCAGGGGCTGCGCAGTGACCTGCGATCAAAGGGAGATGCTGCTCTGCTGGCCCAAGTGCCAAGTGATCTTGTTTTAACTTAAGAATGTCAAAATAATATGGAATAAAATATGTGAGGAATGATCTCCCATTGCTCATGGAGGGGAGGAGGGGTTCCTTCTTGCCTTCCTGCAGAGTCCTGTCAGAGCCGAGTCCTGCTGCGGGAAGGTGGGGAAGGAAAAGGCAGGAGAGAAGAGGGAGGGCAGGGAGGAATCAGATGGTGGGGTGGTGATCCGCAAAGAGAAGCGCTGCTGCTGCTGAAGCACGACTAGCAGAGGAAGCGTTTCTGAAGGGAATTGCCCTGCTCCCAACTGATGAAAGGCTGGGTTTTCAGCAGATAGGGTAATGGTTTAGTTGCTGCCGATGATTATCACACCTTTTTCCCTGCTGTTGTGGGTGAGGATGGCCTTTCTGACTGTAGTCTATGTATTTGAAAGTGCAGCTTTTTGCCCATTGACAGGCCCTGGCAGGTGAGGCTGGCAGAGGAGTTATGCCAGTTGCCCCTGTGCTTATGTGTTTGTGCGGTATCGATCGCAGGTGGTGCAGGTTCATAGCCCAATTCGGTTGCCAGAGGCTGCAGCAGGTGCAGTCAGGTGTTGTCAGGGCAGACTCTCCCTATTGGTATCTCCTCTCGGTATTTTGTGCAGGAAACAGAAGAAAATTGCTCCACATTTTCTGTGGCCTCCAAGAAAAAACAAAATTCAGCCGGAGGTTCCTGGGAAGCATGCCTCCCTCCTGTACCACTGAACAGGAGAGGCCTCACCCTGGGATCCAGCAGCCGTACGAAGCACCAGTGCAGTGCATTACTAAGAGGGGCTGCTTTTGTGCGTGGCTTCTGGCTGGCAGTAAAGTTTACTTGACAGTAAGACTCCCGGGACAGAGCCACTTCTACTTACAAAGGCCTCTCGTGTATTTTGGGATATCTGCAACAGTTACATTGACAAAGAACATAGTACAGAACGACATGGGGACGAGGACTGTGAAGTTTCAGATTAAAAATCGCATAGAAATTAGGTTAAAAGTAGAAGATTTTGCATTTACCACTGCCCATCTGCTGGAGCCCAACCTCTGAATGTCAGACACTGCAGTGCAAATTCACAAAATCTGTGTGGAAAATTGTGATACCTGTTCATCCTATGGATGAGGCTGAGGTAGTGCTAAAGCAGCTGAAGCCACAGTACAGAGAAGCGGCAAATTCAGGTTATGCTTGTGAATATGGGAAGGTCACCATTCAGCTAAGACTAAAGTCTTATGGAAATTGCTGTTAAAAGAGACATTCCAGTGAGGTGAAAAGTCAGACCTGGAGCAGACTGCGTGGATTGGGAGGTTCCTCCAGTCTTATCCATCTATCGTTATCCTGCTCTGTTTGGCCTGGGTTTTGCTTTAGTTATGGATAGAGGTTTAGGACCAGGCAGTTAAAAGAAACTTGCAACATTAGCTGTAAGCGTCATGACATAAGTGGGTGCAAACCGAACCCTTAAGTTATTAGTACAAATTTATTCTTCTGTGGTTTACTGTAAAAAGCTGTAGGAACAGTCAGCTTTTTAAACACAGGCCTGTTTATGGAGTAATCTTGCTGCAGCGGACAGCTTCCTACTTGGTTCTGACAGTTCTGGAATTCAATCTTCAGCTCCATCTCTGTGGTTTTTTGGAAATGCTCTTTCGTGCAAAAGAAAAAAAATTGCAATTTTGGGACTTGTTTATGGTTTCCTTATCAGGCCCGTTAAGCAGAGAATGAAGCAATTTGTAATGGGACCACATGACTTGCTATTGTGCGCTCTTTCTGCTGAGAGGTGCTGAGGGACGCGCGCTTAGCTCTGACAGGTTGCTAGCTCTTGCTAATTGATCGCAGCTTCTGCCCCAGCTGAAGTAGGCCACAGAATTATCATTTAGGCAATTCTTGTCTTCCGCTCAAAAGTCTTGAGCGGTGCTGGAATAGTAATGGTGTGTATATGCAGTAAAGGAGAAGAGTTTAAAAGTAGAGAGTAACTACTCATAAGAAACGCTGAGTGAAAAATGATTTTGAAGCCCCTGATAGTGCTTTGACACAATTGCTGAGCGTGGTTGGACAATTGGGCTTTACTGCTCTCTGTAGATTTTCTCAAGAGGCTGAGAACTGCCCTGACATGGGGGCAGTAAAAGAAACTCATCTGACTAAATTTCATATAGTGCTCCGCAAAATGGCCAAGTGCAGATATATCTAGCTGAGAGCTACATGTATGTGTGAAATGGGAAAAATCTGACCACTGTCCCTACCCACAATGCAATAAACCTCTCCCACTAGCAGAGCACAAGACTTTCATGTTTTAATAGCTAATTACAGACAGGAGATCCATTCAACGCTATTGATAACATATTAGTACCTCCACTGGATACTTGTCAAGAAAATATCGCACCTGTCTTGGAAAGGAATTCTACCACATCCACTGAAATGGGAGAATTGTAAAGCATCCCCATAGTAAATAACCACTGGTATCAGAACCTGAACTAAACATTTTCATTTCTTTTTTGCATTTTGTGCCTGGTTTCTTTAGCTAATATGAGGACTCTAGAGAATAATTTCCAGCAAATAATTTCTTTGACAAATTTATTCTCATTTTCTGCCTGTGAAATACCATGAATGTATTGTGTTTTTTAAAGACTAACACAAATGCATTTCCATCTTTTGCACTAATGATTATAAATATTTGGAATTCAAGCTGTGCTGCTTAACAGGGAGTGGTCAGCTTCTGTGGTGCTTTTAAATTTTCTTTCTCGTAGAGGTTGAGTTAAGAAATCTGGTGCAAAGACTTGTCGCATATGAACATGGAAGTTCACTTCCACTTAGTTTGGAGTTCCCTCACCAGAAGCGTTCTTGCTGGTTTGACTGTTTATTGCATATGAATTCAGAAGGGGAATGCATGTGACTGGCACATGAACGTAGGAAAATGGAAGGATGGCTTTGGAGTGGGTTCTCCACCCTTCTCAGCACAAGCGTCAGCAGCCCTGCAGTCCCACACTTCTCCACGGTAGAGTGTGTCAGGCTTGTGGGAGCGGTGATGAGCTGAGACCTTGCTAAGAAGGTTGCAATGAGCTTCTCCTGGTGAAATCTGCATCGGTGCTGTCTGATCTTGGAGTACACAGCCCTTGTTACCTGAGGATAAAATGGTGTCTTCAAAATGCTGTTTAGTACAGGAATGTTGTGCAGACTGACTATTTTCTTTGGAATGGTGTTAATACCCGGCTTTGCCATGTCCCAGAGGAGACCATCAGGTTGTATCCTCTGTTATCATTTGGCAGGACTGGTGTAAAGGCTGTTGAGACTATCTAGAGTCTCAACCTTTAGGGAAAGATATTCAGCTTCAGAGTGGAGGAGATCCCCTGCATTGGAAACTTCTTTATTTATGTGAAGGGAAGGTATTGATAGAACAGTATGCAAACAATAAGTCTGAGGGTCCAATGTGTGGCTGCGTCTTGGGAGAAGAAAGAATAAAAATCGCTAAAGTTTCAGCAAATTGGCTTACTTGACTTTAACTCCTCCTTTCCTTGATCTGGGATCCCTGCTAGCTGTTAGTATAACCACAGCTGATGCTTGTGGTAGACTCACTGACTCTGCCTTTCTTGGTCTCAAGTATCCCCTGTAACTTCACCTTTATTCTGCTAAATAATACAGCCCATTGTCTGCAGTTCCCCTCAAGACATTTCAAGCAGTTCTTAGTGTCAGCTGTAATTCTGTCAGTAACTCAATCCAGGATGGGCTCTCACTGTTTAGCAATGCTCTTGAACTCTGAGGCTCCTTGGAAGCAGTTGCTAAATTAATGTAAACAATGCCCTTGGGATAATAGATGATACTACTTTTTTATTTTTTTATCTGTAAATAAAATAAGACTCATTTCCACTGGGAATGCAACTGGCCTGGTAACGTGATCCCAGCCTGGGCTACCTTCAAATTCCACTTTTCTAAATCAGAAGAGGAGTTAGTCCCTAATACGAATATAATCAGGGTCCCACACTTGGAAAGAACAGCAGATGGGTTAAAATATGGGAATAAAAGTATGGGATGAGATGTCATATTTTCTTTTCTGATCAATAGACAGTTTCAGGAAACCCAAGCCTGTGCAGAGATGCTCGCACTTCTGTGTCAGCTGCTGAGCATTATTCCTGCTCACCCAATTGTTGATGGATTTAATAGATTTAAAGGAATGAGATGCGCCCAGGCAGCCTAGCTGAGGCTCAGGAGGTGCAGACCACCAGAAGGTGGATGAGCCTTGTGCTGCCCTGGCACGTCACTGAGCTCTTGCAGTCAGGGAGAGGCTGGGGGAGGCGGATGAGCGTGGCAAGGAGATACGGTCCTGCCCCGACCTCACGTTGCCGATATTCAGCCTGTTCTCAAACGTTTTGTGACGTCTAACCCATTACTGTAGCTGTATGGCTATAGACACAGAAAACGTGGCTGCCTGGGTAACTGTGTTAGGTAGCACAGTAACAGTCTAGTGCTAAGATAAAGGTAGCGCTCCTTCAGGATACGTATGTGCTGATGATGAAGTCGCGCCTGCAGTCATAGCTCTGTATGAAGACAGCGTATAATACCTATGAAAGAGACCTATCTTCCCTTAACATGAGCAAACATATACTAACCCCATGGGCTCTAGCAAATTACTCTGGAGTGTCACAGTTCTATGTAAAAGCAGTATTTGGCCTGCTGGGTCTAAACCACTCTTGGTAGAAGAGCACAGGCTTCCACCATCAAGTCTTCAAATGCTTTGCAATAATGGGAACAAAATAAGGTAAATTTCTCCAGGCTTATGCCACCTGACTGATACAATTAAATTTTATTGAGAGCGGAATGTGTGTGCTTTTGCAGAGTCCAGCACACTAGGATACTTTGGCGCTTGCAAGACGTGGGCATTCCCTACGGTTTCCTGTGCACCAAGGCAATTCCCTATATAGAAATCTAAAATTAGCAGAGCAAGCTCCACCACTGTGTACTGTTGTAAAACTCCAAGTTAGTACCAGCACGTTACTTAAGCCTAGTTAATTGGTGACTGCTTTTTCATAACACAGCAAGGTTGGAACTAGCACAAGCAGCAAAAGTAAAAAACAATCAGAAAAATGTAGATGTCATTTGCCTTTTTCTTTCTTTCTTTTTTTTTTTTTTTTTTTTTTTTTTTAATATTCTCTTTCCTTTATTTCCTACTAGTCATCTTCTCCTGACTCTCTTCTTGCAGCTGATGGATCACATGACAGAATTAAAGCCTGGCATGGCGTTGGTGCATTGATTTCTCATACAGACAGTATCCCTATCATAGATCTCTGCAGTACCTTCAAGGAAGTTCTTTTTCTTGCTGGCTGCTTGAAATCCCTGGTTATGTCAATCTGGTTCTTATTCTGCGTTATTTGATAATTGGTTGACTTTTTTCAAATAGTGCACTGACTTCCTTTTTGTTTTAATTTTTTTTGAGGTAATCAAACAATGTATTGGGGCTTTTACACACAACAGGCAGAAGCTGAAGTACCTAAAAATGGTAGGCAATGTAAACAGCTGGTCAGATTTTCATATTTGCCCCAGAAAGTCAAAGTGGATAATTTCTGCAATTAAAATGACTTGTATTTCTTTGTTAGATGCAGTTGATTGTGAACATTTTGCCTGTCTCATGTAGAATTTTTTCATATGACTGTAATAGAGGTTTGGAGTATTGTGACACATCAAAGCAAGCACTCAGGTTTACAAAAAATACCCCAAATCATTCAAACTTTTGGTGTTTCCTTGGGGTCTCATTCATGAAGTGTAAACCACGGCCCCAAGGAAGCATGTCAAAAACTGTCCTCAGTAGGTAGGTTGGGATGGAGAGGAGAGAGCTGCCTTTGAACAGAGAAAGCATCCCCTTGAAGAAGTGGGCTATTTCTGTTTCATCAGGCCCATTTGGCCTCTTGTAAAACTAGTCCAGCTATGGGGGTCTCCTGCTACACACATAGAGTCTTGCAAGGAAGCAACCTATTAATTACTGTTACTGAATTCTCAGAGATGCTGGGAAGCCTTCTTCTAGGCTTTTATTTCGTATTGTGGTTGAAATAAAATTGTTTGGGTTCTGAAACCAATTCTATCTTGTATGCTATATTCTGATGGCCTGGGATATAGTACGTGAGTGACGTACAGAGAAAGACAAGCCTGTGTTACTCTGGGCTTCATGACAACAAAATTTCATGTTTATCTCTGTGTGCTCACATGTGCTCAAAGGAGGCTGAGACACCAGGGTTTTTTCCCACCCCTGCATTTGGGTAAGGTGGCCCTGAAAACTAAAGATTCAGACTGATACCTTGTAGTTCACGCTTCATTTTATATATTAACATAGTATGGGTACCCTCCAGCGGTACTTCTGGGGCAGTCAGAAGCTATCAGACATGGCTTTCATTTGCTTTGAGGAAATGCTGCTGCATCCTGGCTAATCGAAGGACAAGCGCATGACTCACGAGGTAGTCTAATCCCCCTCTTTCACTAAAAAAGCAGATGTGGAGTTATAACTGTAACACAAATACTTGTCTAAAATGTCTTCTTTCTATTTGAAATTTATTCTGCGGGTCATCAGTGTGACACCTGGAACCTACCAGATTAATTGGATAGGCATAGCAAAGGGTCCTGTAGGATCTTCAAAATATTTCTTCCATTTTCAGGGTACAGAAAGCTGCTCCGGGGTGGGGAGGGGAGAATTTGGTGGAATATAGCTGATGCTGAAAGAGGTCTTATCTTTGGCAAAAGTACTTGTGTTAAGGTAAGTAATACCCCGAAACCGTTCCCATGCATTCCGTTTCTCAAATGCTGGAAAACATGATGCCCAAGCGTACTCAGTACAGTGCGCGCACACTCACTGAAAGCAGACTCGAAAGATTTTTTATAACTTCCTGAGAAATTGCTCTCCCCTTCAGTAAGTTTTTACAAGTGTCTTGGATGGAATTTTTAGGATTTTTCAAGGTTCTTGAGACTGTTAATAATGCTGCACAGGGCCTCAGGGAATGAGCAAGATGATCTAACAGGTTGTTTCCATCTCTTATTTCTGTGTCTCTTTGATTTAAGGATTTTCTGCATTTATTGGCTGCTGCTTCTCTTGGCCACTTTATACACTGTCTAGTGATTTTACCAATCATAGGTAATGGCAGAGGCTACTTGAAACACCACGTTGTCATAGAAACACAATAGCATCTAGTTGGGTCTAACCTCTCTCTCTCCCATATCAGCCCCCATGGGAAGCAGAAATTCAGGCCTTAAAAGTTAATCAATTTGATGTTAAGTTTTAGAAGTGTTTTTCTTTTGGTTGCCTGGGTTTCCTGCTGGATGTTCTTGTGCAGATTTAATTATTTACACTACTAATACTATATTAAAATTACAGCAACTAATTATTAGTACCAGTAACACTGTAGTTACTAGAGCCATCATAACTCCTATTATTACTCCTATTCTTATTATTATTGTTTGCTTGCTCGAAAGACTAATTGTATTCCTGTTTTAGTCATCTACTGATGCAGCCGTGGAGGGAAAATTTCAGCATAATGCAGGAGATGTGAACCCAGAGAGACCTGGGAGGGACCTTTGGCGACGGGTGAGGCTCATGAATCCTGTGCAGGAATGTGCCTCTCGGCCAGGGGCCCGGCACACCAGTGCCTGCTTGGCTCTATTACACTGAATCACATTTCTTGTGTTTGCAGACGCTGGTCATAATTGCTTCCCAGCCCCCTGCAACCTCCGTTTAGCACACAGTGCTATGCCCTCGTATTTGGAGGTGTGTCGCTCAAGACTGTTTTTCCCCCTTTTACTGATGATTTTCAGATTCTTCTTCCTTTTCTGGGGAGGCACTGGGCATCATGTGGAGCGCAGCTGGACACAGGGCCTTTGCGAGTTCCTTGTCACGATTCAGTGATCAGTTTAGCCTGCAGAATTCAGTTATTTTCTCCTCTTACTCCCATTTAAGAGGGCAATATCTAGAGGTCACAAGGGAAGGAAAGCACCTTTGTAGTAAAAGTGCTGGGGACCGCTGTTCCTATGGTACTTGTCTCAGACAGGCAATATGACTTTATAATAGGGTGCATAGAGAACAGTAATTTCAGGTAATCTTTAATAATTTTCAGCTTCAAGGAATCCATGGGAACCACAGCTTTTTGTTGTATTCGGTCCTTGTGAGTGGTGGTGTTTGGATCAGTTTACTGACATTGCACACCCTAGTGAGCACATACTCTGGCATCAAAGAGCAGGCTAGCGCTGTGATACTTCAAACAGGGTGGAAAAAAACCCATGCAGCTATTGTTTTAAATTGCCATTACTGATTACAAAGAGATACCAAAGGTCTATGCTGGGTGAGTTCTGCATCATTAAGAGCTGAGCAGATCCAGGCCCGTGGCAGACTGTGTACTAAGAAAGGTAGGTCATCAGAATTGCCTGCTTCTTCCCATTGCTTTTGTACAGCGAGTGCTGCTGCCAGAGAAGGCTGGAGAAGGAGAAAAAAAAATCATAAAGAATTTGCAATATGTATGGCTTCTGGCAAAAAAATACTGTGTCTCAGCTCACTCAGAGATGACATCAGACCTTGCAACCCCTTTCTTGTCCTGGTCTATGGGAATAGGAAGTCTTTAGGAATTTTACATAAGAGTTGGCTTTTACAGAATTTGCTTAAACTCTCGGCCAGTAGTTCCTCACAGTGAGAACACCGACAAACTTATCTCTAGTTAAATAAAGGAATTCAGTGAGGAATAGCTCTCTAAGAATGGTTTATGCTGCAAAAGCTTAGTCTTGCCAGGACTGGATTAGGAAATTACAGATGCGAGTATAGGGCCCCTGTCTCCTGTGCTCCCATGATTAGATCAGGCTGTAACCTTTCAATACAAAAAATGGAATCAGTGTGTATCTCTAAAGCTTTAGGAGACAATTTTAGAATATAAAGGGAATATAATCAGCCGTCTCAAAGTATAGAGACAGCTGCCTGTGTTTGAGGAGAGTCTTCAGCAGTAACTTTGACACAGCAAGAACTCCTGATGTATTTCCAAGAAGTGTTTAGTTCAAGACCAACAGTTCACAGAGGCTACCTGTGCCTTTCTAGGATGGAGCTGTGCACAGCCAGTGAGAAGAGTGCTGATGGCTTGGACATGATCAGAAGCTAATTGATCATGCCACCTCCTTAGTGGGAACGTGCTACTGCGTCTGGGAACGGCACAGAGCCCAGGGCCCTACCGTGACACGTTAGTGCTGAGCTTTGCTGACAGTCTCATTTCTGTAACAGAAAATTATATGCTTTTCTTTTGTAAACAGCAACAGCATTGATGTCCTTGGCCTTGTTAAACTGAGTCTGCTCTGTAAAATCTGTACGTAGTTCTTCCGGAGCGTGCAGTTCATCTGCCTGCTCTATACTTTTACGTTTCTTTCAGAGCTCCTGTTGCTTTACTCTTCCCTTCCCTCTCCTGGCTAACGTGTTTCTGATCTGTACCAGCCCGTATAAAAACCCAGAGAGGAGAAACACTTTCTGCTCTCTTTCCATAAACTGGTAAACCTCTTCCTGAGACTTCACAACCCTTTGGAAGCACACAAAGTACATTTCATACTTTCCAGGTACAGTGCATGAAAATTCTGCTAAGTAAACACTATAAAGTAGGTTTTGAGAAAATATTAGTCACCATTATGCAATTCCAAAACCAAAACCACAAATAAAGTGCTAGTATATTTTGTTTTATTGGTTGTGACTGCAAATACTGTGTACACAAAGGAAACCTTTGAAAACCAACCAGCCTGCAATTGTATGCATTTCACTCTTACAAGGCAATTTGTCTAGTAATCTCAGTGTTAATTTTTTTCATCTGGTGTATACAGCTGATCCACCGGACAGTTTTTTCTGTAACACATCTGAAAAATCCACAGAAGGTGATTTTTTTTTTTTTTTGCTTTGCTCATTCTTCATTTTTTAAAAGATAATCTTACCTGACCTTCTTTTTTGTCTTTTCTATTAAATACAGTGAAAATTATGTTTTCATATACTGTCTTTTCACTTCAAAGTTTTCAAAGTAAAGACAAGCAATGTGCAGTCCATTAAAAAAAAAATGTACAAAGTATCTAAATCCTAATTTTTCAGGCCTGCCAGAGCTGCATCTGTTTAAACATGTTTCTTATATGCATGTGTACAGTACAGGAAGCTGGTGTGCTTTTCAGAACTGCCTGGAGTTGTATCTTTTTTATTCTTTTCTTTCTCAAAACAATTTTAAATCTACAAGAAAGGTCAGAGGAGGTCACGATTCCTGACCCAATGCTGAACTGAGGTTGCCTGTACCGTCTTTTTGATGCTCCGACCAGGGTCACTGAACTGGGGGTTATTATTGGCTCCCTGTGTCTATGAGGCACAGCCTATCCCAAACAATTTTTAAATTACCACTGGCATGAGACTGTCAGGAAGGATAGTAGCTGGGAATGTCTAGACACTGCCGCCAAGACAAGCTCCCCTATAGTGGAGACACCGTGCACCGAGGGGGGTCAGAGAGAGGGGCCGGGAAACTGCCCCTGGAGCCCCCAGGCTGAAAGACAAAACTCCCATCATGCGCCCCGCAATTTGCTCCAGGGGTTTAGCCAAAGAATTTAAGATAAGGAAATCTATAGGCCTTACAACGGGGAGAATTTTT